>VXAZ01005363.1:1064720-1358849 GCA_013399875.1 Gymnorhina tibicen | reverse complement strand
CCAGGAGCAATACCTTCTGCTGTACTTGAGACTGGTCTTGTTTATGTACATGTTCTGCTACACACTGGCAGAGCAAGTTGTTAATATTAACTGTTTCTAAATAGTCCCTCTATTCCATTCAGAAATACATAAATCACTTAGTCAATATAAATAGCTTTCTTTTCAGATCAGATAAAGGATATGTAAACTTAAAGGGTTTTTTATTAGTAAAAAATTACTTTGAAAAGAACTTGAGATATAATAATTGCCAAGGGAAAAATAATTCCAGTGCATTGTCCACAAATGAAAATCTCAACAGTTTCCTTTAACAAAATTCAAAACATAATCATCTGATAGTGCAGACCTTCAAAGGTCAAGATAGAGTTTCATATATATTTTTTAAGAGCTTGTTCTCCTTGTTCTTGTATTGATAGCAATGGTACAGGCCTGCTGTACAGTGAATTACAAAGTTAGTTAAATAGTGTATTTGAGCAATACAGAGGTTTCTTCCACTCCTAGCCCCCCATCCCTAAGCTGGCCTGTTTTATTTCTATTCTTCAAGGAAAGAGGAAGCAAAATCCTGCATAAAGATCATAAAATAGTTTGACTTGGAAGAGACCTCTGCAACCTTAAAACCCCCTGCAATGAGCAGGGATATCTTTGACCGGATCAGGTTCTCAGAGCACCATCCAACCTGACTCTGAATGTTTCCAGGGATGGGGCATCCACCATGGGCAACCTGTTCCAGTGTTTCACTACCCTCCTTAAAAGTAATTTCTTTTATATATCTAGTCTAAATCTACCTATCATATATCTATAATTTCTGTCTATAATCTACCTATCATTTCTCAATCGTATCTACCTTCAGCACAATCTTCAGTTCAATGAATCAAATAAACAAGAAAGAGATAATTCAATATTCAATAAAGCATTAGTTAAATCCAGGGAGCATGTGACTACAGGCTCCTTCAGGCTCTTGCAGTGGAAATATTCTGAGCAGAATTAAAAATCACTTTTCCAGTTCATATTGTAATGTTTTTGTTAATTTCTAGGCATACCAATAGAGTCAACAATAGGAAAAGGGATTTTACAAATCTCAATATGTGTCTAAAAGAATTTTACATAGGATTAATATACAAAGATATTATAGTATACATAATAGTAATTATTAACTGTGAGTACACACAGATCAAAAACAACAACAGTAAGCCATTCTAAATACTTGTATGTATGTATGGCAGAAGAGTCTTAGTACCATTGCATAAAGAATCTGGGGGGAAAAAAAAGTATTTTAGGAATTTGGGGGCAGAATAGTCATTTTCTTGTACTTCCTGCTTAAATATGTTATTTTCAAAACGCTTCTTATATCAGATGTTATTCTATTATGTAGCAAGAGCACCACAGTTAATGTGCTAAGTTCAGAAACCTGAATCTGTTAATGGAAGAAGTGTGTGTGATATTTACATCTCTTTTGGAGAATGATATTGAAAGAGCAGCATTCACAGAAGAGCAGGACTGCTGAATATTAATAAAAATATGGTGCTCAGTTTTCTAGATACATATACAGAGGTGGTTCTACTGCTAATTTCAGTGTGAAATAATTTGTTAATCATAAGCACACAGCCAAACACCAAGTGCTACCAATGGAGTCTGCAAGTGCAGGAATTTATTTTCAGTTTTGGGGTTTTTTACTGCCAAAATTAATAATGAGAACAACCAATACATTATTTGTTATTTTCTAGCATTAAAGCTGTCATAGTTTGTCACAGATCAGAAAACAACCCAGTGTACCGTAGTCACGTGTGATCAATGGAATCCGATGCTAAAAGCCCACAAAATGAAAATTCTTCACCCATATCATTAAGTGTTCTCTGTGGAAGTACTACAGGAAGTACTTCCTTTGGGAATGCAGACTTGAAGGCCAGTACTACTAGAATCTTTCTCAAGTAAGAATCAGGAACTAATATTGTATTTGGAGCCAATAACTGAACCTCTTCCACAACAGAACTTTATCCCACTCTCTGACAGTGAAACAATGCATTGTCATAATTTTGTTATCACACTGATATTTATATGTCCTGATAGTGTGAAATACAATTTTTATTTCTCAAGAACAGAGAGCTATTTTTACCGTTTACCATGGGTTTAGGTTGACATATTTTATTTACATCTTGTTTCTCCCCATCTGAGGTTTCATACTGACGGTCCTTTGAGGAAGTTAAGTGCCCCAAAGCACTACCTCTTCCAGTGTTTTGTTGAATTTGAATTAAGTTTCCCTGTAGTAAGTTGCAAAATTGTTCAAAATTGACTCTAGGCATCCTAAGAACCCTAAAGCTTCTAAGGGACTTGTTTAAAGCTAAAAACTGAATATCTCCTAAAGGAAAACTACATGTCAGTTTTATATTATAATGTGTTATTGTGCTTTCTGTTCTAATTGGGTTTGAAGCCAAAATGCTGTTGTTTTGCAAATGCTCCTGTTATTATTATTGCCACATAGAAAACCAAACAAAGAAACAGCATAACAAAAAAAAGCACCAGAACAATAACAGTTCTGGCAATTTTTCAATTCATTATTCATTTTATTTAATTATACAGTTTTATGTCACATAGGAGTAAAAATTTTTAATATTTATGTTGAAGCACAGTGACAGATTACTTTTTATACAAATGAGGTAAAATTACTTTGAGTGTCTAAGAGGACAATATTTTATTTTTAAAATTTTACCTTAGCCTGAAGAATTAGATAAGGGATATGTGATCATCGGTAAATTTGTGCTACTACTTTGCACTTCAGTAATACTAAAATACTCTTATTTAATACAAACAGTGAAAGCATCCAAATATGGGATACCTAAATGCACTGTTTCTTTAATCATAAATTAATAACCTGGGTTCTCAAGATGGTCCAGCCTTCTAAACTAAGAGAGCTAGTGAGGCACCTGGACTGTGTGTACACCTGTAAACAAAATGGAATGAGGAGCTTTAGTTGAACACCCCTTACCTTCTACTAAGGAAGTCCTCCTACTGAGGGATGTTTCACACAAATCCAGTTCCTTCACTCAGAAGTTATCTGAGGTTTGGGTATCCTCAACAAGTCTGAGAAGGTGCCAGCACTGGCATAGGGAGACTATGCTATGCTTCATTACTTTGAGATAGAGCATAACACTCAGACCTTAAATACACAAACAAGCAGAAAATCACTGCACTCAAAATTCCAATGTAGTAACTATTCAGATTCTTGAAACAAACATTTAAATTGTAGTTTATTGAACAGATTAAAATTCTGTTCTCTCAATGTCTACATGCTTCTGCACTACAGGAAACAGATGGCCTTTGACATCAACCTTTGGAAAGAAAAAGGAAGTGAGTTCAAACACAAGTCAAGTTAATGCACATTTCAGGTTGTCCATTTACTCATAAATCCTTTATAAATTTATATCTCAACCTAATCTACACAGGAGGGATTCCTATCCTAAATTCACTTGCATTTTAATTCTCAGTAAGAAAATAACAGAAAAAGGTCAAGTACCATTTATACCATAGTTGTAATGTACTTGAGCAGTATAGAAGAAGCTGCATTAGAGGACACCAATTTTAGAGCAGCCATCCGTACCAGTTAGTTCACAGTACAGTTAAAGAATCCATGGAAGACGTAATTGAAAACATTTATAATCTAGGTTATATCTTACAGGAACACTTTTCAAAGTCTTGCATAGTGGCTAGCATAGATCCTGAGGATGCTTATTCCATAAGCTACCAGTATTTTCACCCAGTTAATATCATTTGGGATATTTTCATTTTAACATTAGATGGACTTCATTAGCTACAGAAAACTTTTAAACTCTCAGATTTGTTCATATTACGGTAAGTATATACAGCAGTAGGCAGTCTGTATGATGTGAAGTTACCAGTATAAAAGGTCTACAAGCAAGCCAACATGCTTTATGTATTAATCAATTATCAATGGGTCATACAGTTCAGTGATAATTACATCCTTTATCAACTAATAACCTATATTAGAAACAGAAGATGGGTTTTGATGTATTTAAATGGATATGTATTCATAACAGAAACGGTTTAAAAAATTGTATATATATGAGATAAAAATACCTTTGTCTAATCTGGCAACTTCTATAAAATGCTTGTTATTTCATTGAGTTACCTCAAAACGTATCTTTCTTTTTCAATATACATGTAGCTAGAATAAAGCATGATTTCTTAGGATGTTTCCTTCAATTAAAGTACAAAAGAAGTTTTCTCATTTAGAAGCTAAGCACAATAGGAAGAAGGAAGTTTACATGCTTGCAATTTCAAGCGAGGTTCAAGACATTGTTCCTCAGCGTGACTCATAACCAGGAATTCATAGCTGATTCCTGTTAGGTTGCACATCTGACTCATGTCCTCTCACAAGGTATGGTGCAGAAGATATTCCAAAAGTTTTAAGACAATAATTCTCAAATATACCAAGGAGACTTATAAAATGGAGCTATTTCAGTCTCCTGGAAATGACTAATGAGAACTGTTTCAGCCATTATTTGTAAATATTTGTTCTCCAAGGCACAAAGCTATAATTACCAAGGTTTTAACAATGCAAATACTGGGCAGGTACGCTTCCCAAACATTTTGGGGCTATTAATATTATGTTGCATAAAGAATAGGCAAGCCACTACAGCTATCTCTATGTATTTATAGGCATTTAACATATTTAAAATAACACTGAATTTCCAAGAAGAACCAAACAACATTTTTTCTTCACTTGTTTGTTTGTTTTTCTTTCGTTTTAAATTCTTCATTAGCACAGACACAAAACTTATTCTGGAAGGTAGAACAGAAACCAAATTCATACATTAAGGGGATTAGAGAGGGTCTCCCATTACAGACTGCCTGTGAATTCCTCTGACATATGAGAGAGCAAGCTCCACAGACATGTCTCATTTCCATTTCCTGAAGACTGCATCTACCAATTCTTCTCATGCTTTCTTTCCCCTACGCATATGTGCCCCTGTCGAGGACAGGTTTTTATGGCATTTCAGTCAAATGCATGCTTGGGGACCCATTCTTTCCTTTTCCACATCTCATTCACTGCTACTTTTATCAAGTAAGCAGTTAAATCAGGTAGCCTTGGTCTCATGGGCTACTTGTCTGATATAAAAACTGTTTTCAATGAACTCAAAAGGAGAAATGGGCTTGCAGTCCTACACAGCAATCAAGATGCCACTGTGACATGTGCTGTAACTCCTGGAAGTGAAAAAGATACTCTGCCCTAAAGAGCATACAGCCTCCCAGCACACATATGCAACAAAGACATTGGAAGGAAAAAAGTCTCCAGCAATACAAGACTGAGGCAAGCTAAAGCCTTGGATGGGTGTTTTGTCCATGTAAAAAATCTGAATTAGACTTTCTAACCACACTTCACAGTCATCTTAAAAATCTTCCTTTCTCTTCCCTTCTATATCAATATTTGTTAGGACCTACCACAAGAAACAGAACATGAAACAAAAAAAGCAATGATCACATGGAGACAAACAGATCCACGTCTGTGCAAAAAACTGTAGAAATAGTCCTACTGCTTTACGTTTTGCTGTACTCAAAGTTTCTTTGGGAAACAGAACACTCATCCCTCATAGCTTTAACCCCATATTTGACTCTTCCTATGAACAGTCACTTCATAATGAAAGTTCAATTATGTAAATTACAATCCAGCATCCTTTCTTTGGTGTTAATGGCAGATTCACTTGATAAGGACTTGGAGAGTGTATCCCAGACTAAGTGAAAATATTTTCTCCACCACACAACAACAAACAGTTGTTAATACAGTTAAACAAAACTGTCTTGTAGGAAATTTTGCCTACTTTCAACAAGATTATATAAGGCTGTCCTTTGTTTTCACTACCAGACTATCCTCCCATAAAATTATTTTTTTTCTTATGAAATTTACCTTTGGCTCCTAACAGACAATGACAAAACTTCAAATCAAGTCATACCAGAAAAGAAAGTATTTATAGCAATATTTTAACTTTACTTATGATGTGACCAATCACTTCAACTGTTAAGGAAACTTCCCAATATGACCATTCATGAGACTGTCACTACTGGGAGTAAAGCCCCTTTACAGCAGTGGCTTGACTCCCTACACACCCACAGTCCAGGTTTCCCTTAGCAGGGTCTCAGATGTCTCGATCTACAGAGCCATTTATTCATGACACAGTAACACAGAAACAGCCTGAGCTGCTTCTGAGGACCCCCAACAAAGGAACCCCTGAGCTTTCATCCATCCCCTCACACCTACCTGTGTGCAAGTCTCGCTGTTCCTCCCGAGTCTTTGGCTCTGCTGTCTCTCCCAGCGTCTGTTCACTTGCCCAGTGCCCCCACTCTTTGTGCCCTTTGTGATCCAAAGGGTTGGCAGTTCACAGCCTCTTGTCTCTCTGGGCTCCCACCCAGAACTCAATCTGCACCTTGAACTGCAGCTTGCAAATCAAGCTATCTGCACCAGACATGTTCTTCAACTTTAACCATAATTTGCAAACAGAATTTCTTTTCAAAACATTCCCTAGAGAAAGAGTTTTTTCTGATCAGAGGACAATTTTTATCATCTCACCCTGCATTCAGATAAATAGGCATCTGGGCCATAAAGTTCTTTGTGCTTCGTCATAGCTTGTATTCAGAGGTCAAACCGATTGATTAAAATGGCAACTAGCAGGTCCATATAATGTGGTTACAGGGTGGCCCAATGGTCTCCATGTGCACCTCATTAGATCTAATTGCATTGAAGTGAACTGTAATTCACTCTTAATCTAAAACAGCCGAGAGGATGGAGTTCTTCACACAAAGTGCAGTCAGGTAGGTAATTTCAAGCATGCTTTGTGTCCTTGCAAATTACAGCAGAGTTAAGAGAAAGCTTGCATATTACTGACAAAATGAAAAGGCCAGTAATTGGTAGATCAAGCTGGAGAGAAAAAGGCTTAATACCTAAGTGCAATGCAATTTTTGCTGGCAAAAATGTCAGGGATACACATACATTAGACATCCATAGTTTTTCTAGAATACTATTTAAATCATTTCTTATTTGTTCAAGGTCTCATCCCACTCCTCAGTCTACATACTTCTGAAAAAACCCAAATATTTCTGCATAGAGAATATTCAGGAATAGAGTGAGTTTCTGCTTAAAACTCCCCTGTGTGTTGTACGATGGCAACTTTATTGCCAGCTATTTGTGAAGCCTTATGTTCCTGAAGATAGTTTTCTCTAGATTATGAGAAGCAAAACAAAACCAAAACAAACAAACAAATCAAACAAGCAAGGAAAACAAATTGGAAGAGAAGTATAGGCATTTCAAGGCTAAACCCAAATCTAGCCTTTGGGCAGCATAGATATTCACTTCAGCTAACATCTGAACACAGTTATAGCTTTCAGATTAGGCCTCTCATAACTTAAGCTCTTCCTGTTTCTGACCTATTAAGCCTTACTTTGCACGTCCAACACAAGCAGAACAATTTTAAAAGATAATGAAAAAAAATCAAATGCCATTATGAAAGCCAATTTTATGTAAGACTTATAAGCTTAACCACCTAGAAATTTTAATCAGTCTAGTTGAATATTCATAACTCAGTTCCTAACTGTACTCCTCATTGAAACAGCATTTAATTTGACCACATTGGGAGGGGTCAAATCACAGAGAGGGACTATGCTGTGCTGGGTAGCATGAGGACAAAAACGGTCACTTCCCAGGGAATGCAAAGCAAACTGGACAGACCAGTGGGATGCAAGCAGAGACAGGTGCACAAGGAAACCAGGAAAGTAAGAAATGCAACATCCACAGAACATCCACAGCCTGACATTTCTTCTCATTTCTTTCATAGGTACTATAATAAGGGAGAGTTTTAAGGACTTGAATTTATTGAGGTCATCTTTTAAACATTTACGGCAACTTTCAAGTACAGGGTCAACATAGAAGAAAGCACAAAAGTGCTTGTTTGAAAATCTAACAAGTGGGCAATGAAGGTATAACGGAAGGCAGAAGCTGAAAATTCAACAGAAGGGGAGGAGAGACTGCACTGCATTCTTATATCATACAATAGAGAGAGAGGCTTTGTTGCAGCATTCACTTGGACGTGATGAACTTGCCAAGGCCAGAAAAAAAACTCTATTATGACAACTGAGACATAAGATCTTAGGAGCATGAACAAAAGTTTTAAATGTTTCCCTATCAATCCAAACAATCATCTAAGAGAAGTTACTCAAAAACAATTCCAAGAGTAAGATGAAACTTAGATAGGAATAGGTCTGATGTTTATATGATGAAACTGGGCCTCCATGAGAGGGAAAGTAGAAGAAAATGAAAGCTAAGCAGGGAAGGCTTCAGGCAAGGGAAACATCTCTAATAAATTGTTCTGGTTTGGTCATGTACAGCTGGATCAGCCAATTACATTAATTCAGAGGTAATGCTAATCAGAAACCAAGATTATATTATGAAAAAATAGAAAATAGTCCAGAGGTGACACCTTTGTTTAAATCCCTGGCACAGCAGTTCAGAGATGGTAGCTGAAACAGAGTTTGTACACAAGGTTACTGTGATTTTTTATTTAATAATTTAAAAATACATACTATAAGAGATGGCCTGAGCACTTATACCAAAGCAGAAGGTGGAGAATACATTTCCCAACTTTCCCATTGCTTGGAAATTTTTCTAAAATCAGAGGAGAAAAAGATGATGTATGGAAAATATGTCCATGAGCCAGCAGCTACACATGTTAATTGCTACAATATGGTGTAAAAATAGAAGCTGTCAAAGACCATATGTAACACTGATGCATTTACTTGACAGACAGGTAGATAATTAAGTTTATAAGAACTGGTCACTCTCAAGCCATGAGAAAATGTTTCAATTTGCTATGTGCCGAAAATTTTTTTTTGTTTCACTTAGTTATTTATGATGAAGGGATTTATTTAGAACTATTGGTAAAACCTTCTTCATCCCTTGTGGTGGGATATTTCTTGAGAGAAATTAAGTGAAATTCTGCATGAAGCCTCACAGATTAGCAAATCAGTACTAAAAGCACCTGATTATAAATTTCTCAGTTTCATTCAGTTTTAAAATTCTAAAAATGAGAGTAAAATCCCAGACTTCTTTTGATCCAGGATGCAACCCTTGTCTGTGTTTCTTTGTTTGTGTAAATGCCACAAAATGTCCAAAACTTTTTATCACTGCTTTCGATCACAGCCAACCTAACATTGTCACCTGATTTCTGAGGAGGTTACTTTCACTGGAGACACTCTGTGATGATCCCTAAAGAGAATAAGAGGTAAATAAAATTAATTTCACTAATAGTGGAAGGAAAAAATATCAGGGTTGCCAAAGCAATAACCACAATTGTCCGATGGAGGAAGGAGATCCCTCCCTGCAGCCCTCCTCAAGTGCTTTGATCCACTGTGCTTCAACTGCTCATCTTCATTAGTCTTTCACATAAGAGGAGGATCTTTTATCCCCTCACCTTATGTTTATGAGAGAAAAAGCATCCATATAAACTGAAAGGAGAATTCACCCTGAAGAGTGTCATTTGCTAATGGTGGGAAGTTTAAGTGGTTAGTGTTACTTTCTGAACCTACTGCTTCTTCATTCTAATTAAAATGAGTGTGAGTTGCATTACTTCAGGAACAACAGAGAGAAGAAATTTGATATATCACTCTTGATGCATCATACTGTAGCTTCTTTATAATTTTCACTGTTCTGATCTTTTAGGCACAGTGCTTTAATTGTTAAATGTCCCTGAAGACATTAAGTTGCAAAATAGCTAAATACATAGTTACCCAGGTAGTCCCCACTAAGGATGTGCCTGGCATTAAGTGTTCTGATTACAACCTCTACAGTCATGATTTTGTTCCTTTGTCACTGACAAGCAAATTACCAATACACAGTAAGAATGCTTCATTAATAACTCTAATTACATATAATCACAGGATCATATAATGGACATATGATTATGTTTGTATAGGATTATCTGCTTGAGTCAATGTGGAACATTAAAGTGCTAAAGCACAGTGTGCAAAAATAATATTTTAACTCATTGGACTCATGGACTCTAGGAGAATCAGAAACAACTTGCACAAACTGTTGCTGGTTGAGTTATACAGGGCGGTGAATAAAACCTCTCGTTTCCTATTCCGTTTAAGATACTCAAAAATTTTAACTCACATCACATTACTGTCCCAGACTTTTTCAAGGCTCTTTTTTCACCCCCTTTGAAGGCTGTCCCAGCTATTCTTTAGAATCCTTATTTCTTCACTAGCATCTCTAATACTTTATTTTTGCTTTGAAGGCTTGATTTAAAGCAAGGAAAATCTATTTAATGGTTTGGCTAGTGAAGTTTTGATCAGCCCCACAAGTTCACACACATCCTATAGTTGAGTGTTCTGCACTCATAGGTGCAGAAGAGTAGTGCAACATATAACCAACACCTATGTAGAATAATACTACAAAAATATGGAGAGTGTCTATATATTAATAGAAAATACCACAGTGTTCCAAATAAAAGTAAATGCATGATTGGTTTGTGATTTACTTGCAAGAGCCTCTTTGTATAGTCCAAGGTAAATTCATAAATTCCTTGCTCTTTCTGGGACAACTTGCATTTTAATGTCCTTTATTTCTTTTTTTTTTCTTAATATTAAAGAAAAATTACCCTGAAATGTCACTTGATTGATTGTAATGGCCAGCTGTTACAATCTCAATGGAAGTATAAGAACTGCTGCCTAAGGTGCACTGAAGAGTGCCAAGCCTCATAGCAACTCAGCTCATCCTAAAAAGCACCAGTCTGGAGTGAAAACTGCAATTTAAAATTCTCCCAGAGAACCATTATTTGCAAACCATTGACACAAACAGCTCCAGTCTCCCCATCAGTGTATACCTGGGGAGCTCTTCATACACAGAGCATTGCATGCTCTGTAACTTTACGTACTAGAAGTCCTTACAAAATTTTGGCTAAGGAGATATTCTTACAAATGTAAAATGCTTTTTCTTAACATCCCAAAAGATCAGCAATATAATAAAATGTATACTCAGTTCATCTTGATTTAGGATACTTTCAGTATAGAAAACAAGCCTGCTATCAAATAAATATAGGAAGAAATAGAATATCCAAGACAATCTCCTAAAGTTTCTAGGTAGCTTTAAAGAACAGCATAATATATTCATAAATGACTGGAATTAAGGGGGGCAAATGAATCTATAATTTTGAATCCCTGGAAACTTAATCCCTAAGGATTTTTATTTCAGTTAGAAATCCTTGAGAAAAGGGATTAACATGTAAGCATTAGAACATAAATATTACTGCACAGTGGAACATGTTCCACAAGTGTCCTTCATTTATGCTCACCTTCTATATAACTTAAAAAACCACAAGCTATTAAAGACACGTTGAATCTAATCTGTTTAACTGATGGAAAACAACATTAAATATGAATAGCTGATGCTTCAATCAGCAATGATTCTAGTAAATATTTGGAACACTGCATTTTCTTGCCTTTTTATCAGTTTTTAAATTAAGTCTGTCTGCCTGTCTAGATTATTTACAAATTTAAAAAATTATCATAGCTATTGATATATCCTTGATATAAAATTACAGAAAGATTCAGAATGGAGAAGTTGAAGATGTTTCATATTTTGCTGACTAAAACTATATTGTTCACAGTTCCACTCAGAGCAATTTATATTTTAATATCTATCCTAAGCGTCCTCAATGATACCTCAATTATATCTTCAGATAAGTTTTTTGCTCTTTCCTGCTTTATTTTTGAAAATAAATGTTTAGTTTCACAAAAAGAGCATTTCAGTTTTTATTTTTAACCTAATTTTTCTTTTCAAAATTGAGAATGTGCCTGCATGGCAAAACACACTTCTTTTGCTCAGATTCTCCTACATTAGAAATTCAATATGATCTTTTTTAATGTACCTCAAAGTTCAGCTCGGTTCTGTGAACGGACCAGGCAATATTCACAGCGTATGGTCTGAAGATTTTGCATGTTACTAAATACAGGTTAAAGAATTCAGCTATCCTTTCTAATTTTCTAGTATTAGTGAATTTACGAGTTTTCCTTATAATTATTGAAACCTCTTTTTTTTGTCTTATTAGTCACACTTCTGATTTCTTTCTAATAGTAGAAACTCTGGAGAAATAGGAATATAATATAGTCACTGGCACTCCGATCACCGCTCTTTCTAATGAGAATTCAGCTCTTTTTCTCTCCAGCTAGAAAGTTTTCATGTCAGCAGCCAAGTTCCAAGCAAATCTGAGAACGAGCAAGAAAGGTGGAAATAAACCAACCAGGATGGCAAATAACAAACAATAAGAGAAACATAAAAGTCACACAGAGCCAAAGCACTGCAGCCAAATCCAAGCAACCAGTGCCTATATGGTGCTGCGCACACGCTCTGTGGCAGTTGCAGCTGCAGCTGTAGCAAAATACCTACTAAAATCCAACTGTGAACAAGTATTAACAGGCTCATTGCATCAATCCCATGGCAAAAGTGACACTGAGACATGAAGTTGCTGCTAATTATCCACCAGCCATTAATATATCTCCTCCTACCGAGTCCTATCTCCTAACATTCCATCTGTGATGCTTTTTTACCTTATTTCCAATTCAGCTACTGAAAATTTCATATATAAGATATATTTTGTTTTGTTGAAGCAAAATGAAACTCTGAGAAGGCTTCAATCCACAGAACCATGTAACAGAATAGGAAGAATGTTCATGGCAGTCCTTAGCAAACACCTTCATCTAAAAACCATCAAAAGATTTCAGATGACAGTGTGAAGCTTTGCAGTTGTTTTTTCTAGTCTTTTTTTTTGCGTGTGTGTGACAGAATAACAGGAATCTTGTAAAATCAGCAAAAAATTAACTTTTATTGGGCAAAGCCATTTTTTTTGTACCATAGAAAGAAATAATTTCATACTATTATATTTGATTTTTTTCCTCTAAGGATGCAGTAAAAATATTTATTTTTTAACAAACAGACATGAAGAAAGGATTTTTTTGGTAATATATATAAAAGACAATATTAAAAATAGGTAAGTTTATTGTAGCTTAAAGTCTTTGTTGCCACTTAATAGATCTTGCACAATATATTTAATATTTTTGCTGTGCTGGGAAAACAGAATAAATATTAATCTTTTCCACCAATTAATTTGCTCAACAGTCAGCTTCTACTAAATGTGCTTTTGCACAGGCTTACAACACCATGGCTAATGAAATGGCACCCTTGGTAACCTATACAGAGAAAATATGTGAGTGATGATATAGGTTTTCTCTGAGGTTTTTTGGAGTGAAAGTTAAAATATCTGTGATATCCCATCTCCAGGGTACGGAGGGACTATAAAGGTTTCTCATCTGTAAGGCCAAAACAGAGCTCAGGCCAAGTTAGTAACTAGCAGAGAGATTAAATCACTGTTCAGATGCAAATGAAAAGAATTTTATTTTTCATATCTCCAAACATGCCACAGCTAAATGCCTGATACATGAAGAATAGTCTAAGTAGAAGACACAAGTGGTCCTTTTATAAAGCTGACACGTATCCCACGCAGGAACTTCTTACAAAAGTTTGTATTACTATCACATAGTATACTACAAACTGTATTTATATTATATGTGATGTTTTATATAACGGCTCAATTTAGCTTCTAGCAATGCTTTCCACGCCTCTAGATTCTGTTCAGACCTTCTGTTTAAAACCATTGGCAGAGGTCATCTACCTTCCCTACCCTTCCTACGCATGCTTCCCAAATCTCCTATAGTCAGTCACCTTGTTTCATGGGCACCTCTCCTTATCTTTCTCCAAATTTCTTAACACTACTCTTCCACCTCTCTTGTGTATATATATATATATATATATATATATTTCAAAGGGTTTTTCTTAAAGCATCTATAAGTTTGCCTTTTTAACATTAAAAATTTTGGAATGCCCTACAAACATATTTAGTATCACTAATCAATTTCTTTCATTTCCTCTTAAGCTTGTATGTACTTTTTTTCTTGAGGTATGTATTTTTTTTACTACAAAGTTCTTTGCAAGAGGTTTGCAGAACACCCAGTCATGGCAGTAATGCTCACAATGCACAAAAAAGCAGACATTAAAGAGCATTTTTATATTTGGGACCATACCTTGAAAGTATCAAGTTTGTCAGAAAAATACATTCCATTGACAAGAGCAACGATCAATCAATTCTAAACCAGGTAATTTTCTCAGGTGGAGAATGAGGGAGTCTGAATATTATTTAGGTAGAATATGCTAGATCTGGTATAAAAGACCAGCACTTACAAATATTACAAAAAATAGTGTATTGAGCATTATCAGTAAGGCTATTTAGATGGTGTGATCATGACTTTTACAGAATTTTTGTGACTCTCCATCAATAAGAAGCCTTCCCTCACAATCCACAGCTGGGGAAACTTCTATTTTACAGAAGCATAAAAATATAGGCATCAAGAAAGCCTATGCTGGAGCCAGCAAAAAAAACCCAGAATTCCTGAGTCCTTGCCTCTTGTCCAAATTATGACTGGTATGAATCATTCTGCTGTAGGGCTATCATCAGAGAAGCACTGAAGGCCAGAATCAAATAAAGAAGGGTATAAATATATCTGAATTCAACATTTCAGTATACTGAAATATTTGATATCATTCCTGAGATACATACATAAAAATCCAAAATCCAGGTTTTTAATGAGATTAAGAGCTAAACTTTACATTATACATTTTTTATATACTTCGATGAACCACTGAGCTGGTGTGTTCTACACCCAAGTATTCTAACTGGCATTCTTCCATTATGTTGTATAATCTATGCTTTGATTTTAAAAAAAAAAGAGATACAGTATGAAAATTTGGAGTGTTATTCAGAATTGAAGGACACTAAAAATTCTTCAGTCTTTTTAGTGAACCCCTTCACTAAAATTTACTTCATCTCCACTCCACTTCATCTCCATTTTATCTCTCAGTTGTGCACTAAAAATACTTCTTTAGAGAAATATTTTCATGTTTGGCCAAGGGAAGAAAATAAGACCAAATTTTTTCTATTTTGTCAAAGTCAGGAAGTCAATGCCACTGTTCAAACAACCTGGAAGAGATGCACAAGAACTAATGAATGCATTTACAGTACATAGCAGATATACAGCTGCAGAGAGAATGTACAGAGTGATCACATTCTCTCATATAACTAAGTGCAGTTTGCTTTTGAAAAAGTAATTATATATTTTTTATATCAAGAGACACTGATGCTGTGATAACCTTCTGTAATTACTGATCATTGTTTTTACAGGTTTGACAAACAAGGAGGCAAAGATCAGATCTTTATGAAGGATTTTGTTAGAATCCTTCCTATTTGTTTATGGCACTCCTGGTACCTTCACATTTGATTATAAAAACTTGCACATATAGAAACACAAAAATTATTTCTTAGAGAATTGAGGTAGCAACGTTTTTTGTAGCTTTGCACAATACCTATACTATCTTATTAAAGGCATAATAGACTTTTATAAAACCTGAAAAGCAAGCAAAAAAATGATACATTAGGTGGCTAAGGGGTTAGATGAACCTCACTGCCTGTGTCTAAAGTGCATCTACTCAATTCTGTGAGTCAGAAATCTGACTCAGTTCTGGTCACCGGCTGCACAGCGAGCTGGGTGTGTAATGAGGCATCCTTGTGCCTTGTACACCTGCACAAGGAAAGAAACTTGGGCTCACTGGTATGGACAATCAGACTGCCAGGACAGCCCTGACTCCTCTGGAACTGACCTGTTTCAAGATGTGGAAACAGCCAAAGAAATTATTCTATACTTATTTCAGCACAGCCAAATGGATTCTGTTCCTAAACACAAATTGCTGTGCATAATGTATATTGCATCAGAATGATTGCAATATCACAATCCTATTGAAACAGATTATCTCTAGTGGAAAAGCAAAGAACTAAATTTAGCCTTTTAATACTGTGGGATATAAATCCTAACCAGGGAAAAATGACCTACTGAAAAGGTGGTTTTACAGGATGTGTTGTGCCCTCTGTAATTTTTTTGGGAAACTTTGAAATTAATTAAATGAATAATTACTTGTATCTAGCGCAATAGTACACATACACCATATATGTGAAATAGGAATTGTTGTCCTGTAGTTTAGATGGTGACTAATTATGCACAGATTCACTAAAAAAACCCCGCTCCTTTCACAGGCAGAACCAGTCACCATATGTACAACCCATTGAAAAGAAGAAACCCTACTGTACCCTAGACTTCATTCCCTGTCCTCCCAACTGCTTTATGTCCTTGGGAGTTGTTGGGGGTTTTTTTCTTGTTTTTTTTTTAATTATCAGAGACCAAATTTTTCAATTACATTCTCCAAATTTCTTCTTCCTGAGTACAAACATAGTATGCACACAAACCTGAACCCAGAATGAAGCCTTTTTAAAAATTTGCCTTCTATTGTTTAAACAGTTAGATACTGAAACTTCACTTTGTCTCTTAATAGAAGAAAACACTCAAGGGCATGACTTCAAACATTAGGAACTAGATACTCACCATTTTCTTTTCCTCAATAGTTCTGATTACCTCATTAATATTTTCTTTTCATGATACAGAGAATATACTTTGGAACATCTGTTTGTTGAGCTGGGTATCACTGAATCACAATTGGCTACTAATAGCTGCAACAAAGAAAATTATGGGAAGATTGTTTCTAAAGCACAAATGTTTGCAGTTGCTGTTTTCCAGCAGCGAATATGCTTTTGGAAAAAAGAAATAAACATTAAGAAGGGAAGCACTGTGGTCTCCCCGCTGTCAGTATCACATATTCCATGAATGGGGGCATCATTTTGCTACTGTGTAGCTAAACAACTGCTTAAGTGATCGATAAAGACCATTATCTTAAATCATAGCATGAATTCCCAATATCATACATAAAATCAATAAAACATACAAAGAGAAGGACTGAAATTTTCCACTAAAACATAGCCTGCTGCTTTGGAAAATAATATTTAGTGGGTTGGGTTTTTTTGTTTTACTAATTATGAGCTCAGTGGCAGTTTATTCTGCAGTAAATCTGCTGGTGTGAGATTAAACCTGTTATTGAACAGAGTTTTGAATCTACTGCAAGGCACTCATCACTGCTGGAGAGTGAACATTGCTGTTATCTCATTTAAAAGTTGGCCAGCAAAGCAGCCCATTTGTTTAAAATGCAATTAAGCTGGTGTCTTGAAGAGAAATTAGCAAGGAGTACTTCATTCTGGAGGCATAAGAGGTCTGTCCACAGACACATTAATCCTGTGATTTGGGACATCACTACAATTTGGGACTGTGTTCCAAAAGGATGTGCAGTACACACGAGCACAAAAAAGGAAAGGCATTCATTTAGATGGGTCAGCTTTTTTCACAAGCTCCTAAGATCTTCTTCACTAATTCATGCACCTTGCATGTGCTTGCTACATGGAAAAAAATATTATTTTCTATTGTTGCCAAATTGAAATTATTGAGAGTTTAGCAGTTCACAGATCACTAGATTAGGTTAAAGTGAAAGTTGAAGCCTATTCTTTAGAAACCTACAGTAGGATTATTTCAGTCATGGCAAATATCCCACTGTTACTCGATTTCTAAGATATTGATCAATATTATATGTTAAAAACTAATTAATTGTCTCAGGTAGCAAAAAAGCTAGAGATAAAAAAATAAACTCAAAATTGTTTATCTGCTGCTTTCAGAAAGCAAACTGGGACATAAAGACTCAGTATACTCTTTTGAAATAACAAATATTTTAGAAGTCTGCAAAGTGGAATAGTGAAGGACACATTCTTCTCCGGCACAGCTTGACCGAAGTCAAATGCTGAGTTCAGTCTGTACAGAAGTCAGCAGTGTCATAACAAGGCAGCTTTTTTTCCTACTGATCTGTGTAACATGAATGGACAGCCCCGCTTTGAAGAACAAGAAAACAAAGCCAGGTGAGTTTTCAAATACTGTGTGTCTAAATGCACACAGTTCTTGCACAGAAACATAGAAGTATCCACCTCTGGGTTCACACTACAGGGTCTGTCTCTACATACTTGGATGTTCCTGTGATTTTATAGGAAATATATAGTAATCTAGAAAAAAGATGAATTATGAAAAAAATTTTGGATGTCATCTTTCTCACCCTGTCTATCATGGTAAAGCAAAAAGCATTTTTGACCAGAATATCTTCAAAGGTACCCTAAGTTCTGTTCTTTGTTTTACTGGAAACATCAGGGCCATTCCAAATCCAGGACTGTAGCATGAGAGCAGTATTTTTATCACTCTGCTCTTCCCCCAGTTCGAACAGGGTTTGAAGAGAAGGGGTTCTGTACGCTGTCAGCTCCTTATGACACTTGCATCCTCCTCAGACAAAAAAAGGAGCTCTGCTGGTCAGGGTCTGCATTTGGTTTTTGTTCTCTGCATTGCTCCTTAGGGTTAATGAGTGACAAGGACCTGAGAATGGCTGAATGTTTATTTTTATATTGCTTTGGTTTCACAATCTCCTGCAAAAACTTCATACACTATTTTCAGTAAGGTAACAGCAGTGGGGTGCTGCTAGCAGAATCCAGTTAACATTTGCTGCTTTCTGTGGACAGAAATTAGTTTTTAAATTGCCAGTTCAAAATAAACTCAGTGATCTATTACTAGTTTCTGATACCCCTCTGCGATCTGGCTTCAGGAAAAATTGATGAAGACACGAGATCAGCAGTTTTTTTGATCATTGCCATTCACTCCCTCATGGTCATAGAGCTTAAATACGAGCACAGCAACATCTGAAGCACAGCAGACCCTTACAACTTGTGCAAACTGTCCTGAGCAGTGCTTTTCAACTAAGTGCTGATTGGCAAATACCCAACACCAACAAAGCAGCAGTGTGCTTCTGGGATTTAAGCAATCTTTCCACAGAATCAGATATCTGAAAGAAATGAATATCAAAACATAGACTTTAGCTATCTCGTGATTTTGTCCTGCTGCTTCTGAACTCAATGAGACTGAGGAACAAGCCCTGAGAGAGAAGGAGCACCAACACACTTGGAAAGGACTCCACTGTACTTCTACTTACTTCTGACCATCATTACAAACTAACACAGGACTGTAAGCTGACTGAATTTTTTAAACTCCAGATTTTCTAGGACTTAGAAGAGCTCCTGTTGGGATACTTCAAAGATTTCAAAAGGTGTGAGAGACTGTGGAGAAGGCTATACCCTTTCTGTGCAGCCTGCACGGAAGCCACTCAGCACAAAGCAGATCTGGGGTTTTAAACACTAGACTTAAATTCTACTTATAAGCAAAGAATTAGTCTGTAGTGGCAGTGAGAAAAGATGTGGAATCAAAGCCTCGCCTCTAAAAACAACTGTTTTGTCTCTGCCAAGGGCGCTTTCAGCCCCAGCTGCATTTAGTTCAAAGACAAAAGAGTCCACAGCTGGGGCTCAAATCGAAAATGATACTTTCAAATGACACTGGAGGCTTTAGGTCCCCATGGTTTTTTAATTCATTTAAATGAATAAATAAATAAATAATAACAAAACAGAAAAGAAAAATTATTTTAGTCTTTTTCCTTCTACTTTTTCCTTGGACATACTAATTCAGTTAGTCTGAAATAGCAAGCAAGTTCCAGCATCATCTATACAGGCTGGAACCTTCATTAGTTAATCAGATCATTCCCATTTTTGTATTCCATAATACAATGCTTTTACTGATTTCTTTAACCTTTCATTTTGGACACAATTAATGTAATCACACTTCCAACAATTTGGAGATGATTTCTAGCTAGCAAACTGCTACATACAGTGATGTGCCTCCTATTTCTGTCTTGATTCTCAAACAGACAGCAGAAATGGGAGTTTGAAGTTAATTTCTTTTTAATTATCTTTTCTTTCTTTCTAATTATCCTTTGATCACAGATAAGAGGAACAAATTACAAGAGTTTTTTCATTATCCTCAAAAGCTGATGATGTCTGCACGTCTAGTATAACATATTGGTGATGCTTATTGTTTCTGCAAGATGCCTTAACAACATTTTGGAAGGAAAGTACATATGCTACACTAGTACAAGATAACTCTTAAAAAAGCACACAGCTACCAAGATCATGAAGCAAACTGTATCCATGAAATGACTGATTGATTTTTTAATTAGATACAAGTCTGAAAAAAATTATCTTCAGTCCTTGATGCCCCATACAAACAAGCTTAATGTGAAAGACAAAGTTAAATATTCTAAAGTTGCTCTGGAGAAAGCAGAGACATTCTTATCTAAATTCCCCAGCTCCAAGTTTATAACAGAGTAAGTCACCACCTCACCAGAATAGCACATTTCTATGGCATTTTTCTAGATTTCGTCCAGCCTCTTTAACATGCCAAGCAATTTGGCATCTACTTCTGCCTTCGGGAGACTATTTCACAATCTAATAGATCTCATTGTCAGGAAATTTTTCTGCACTGCCAAGTCGTTCCCAAGAGTGCCACTTTTATTTAAGGGAGGGGAACTGATTCTGGCAATGGTGTAGCTGCTCCTCTGATATTTTGAGTTAGTGGGTGCAAGTAGCCAAACACCATCTGGTACCCAGCTGGTACAGTATATTTAGAGGCACCTAAAATCTTTCCAACCCTTCCTGGCTCATCTTTGCTTTTGGAATCAGCTTCTTAATCATTTTTAATCATTGTATTGTTTTGCTATCTGGAAAATTCCTTTATATGTATACAATTATTGGAAGGAAGAATTTAATTATAGTTCAGAGACTATTATTATGAACAAAGCAGTGAGGCAGGTTTTTTTTCTCTCCACTTCAGTTTAATTATCTTTAACAAGTTTTAATTGTGTATCTTTTTTCAGTTTACAGCATACAAAGTGTCTCATGAGATGAACAAATCTACAAAAGTGGGGCAAGGTTAGTGGCCATATTTGTACATAAACATGAGCAGCAGTAGATCTTTTATGATATTTGCAATAAAAACATGAAAAGGGGATTCTATATGGCAGCTTCAGCAGATAAATACTTTTAAGTATTCAGAAGGCACATCTCAAAGACATGCTTTTGAACATGGCTATATGCAGTAAATTATTTTTGCTATAATTAGACTTAAGAAAAAGGTAGACAAGTTAGAGTGGTATCTTTTAAATGTACAAGGTGGTTGATGACTGCCCTATTATAGGTCCAAAGGCAGTCCTTCCCAGAGCACAGGCCTTATTTAATATTTTTCTCAAGACTCGCTACAGTGAAAAATGTGTTTAGTCTGTGGCACACTCCTGCAACATAAAAAAATGACCTATTCTTCATGACCTGATTCCAAATCCCACTGAAGTCAATGGTAGTCTTTGCATTGACATTAGACCCCAATGCATAGCTAAATATTTTACAGTATCATAATAAAAATTGCAGTAGGAGACAGGGTAGAGCGGGGATCTGATGCAAATCTTCAGTAAACTCATTGGAGCGAGATACCATGTGCAAGTAAATGAGTGCTCTGTGCATTTGCTATTTAAGTCACTGTGAGTTTTGCCTCAGAACTAGATAAAGGATATGGGGCATCCTCAGTTGCTTTCACCAATGCAGGCAGAAAGGTAAAATCTCTCATAAGAAAAATAATTTGTGTGTTGCAGAGAATACAGGAAAGCAAATATGGTCTCCATCATCTTCAAATGCAAAATGAATATGCAAAATTAAGATCAGTCACTACTGAGAAAAAAGCTTATTTCCCCATACGAAATCATCTAACATTAAAAATGGAAGTACACAAGGAAAACAAGATCTCATCTTTTGCAGCACACACATCTTCACTGAAGAGAGTAAGTTCCAATGACTGGGAGCAAACAAATACAATTCTCCACAAAACTGTCTCTGTAAAGAACATTTAAGCAAATATTTCCATCCCATCTGCCAAACTAGCACTCCATGAAAAAAAGAAATCCATTAAAGAGAAATAATAAATTTTTATCATTTTTCAGCATTACAATCTGAAGTCCTTTTTCTGCCCTGGCCAAGTAATAATCCTTAAGATGCAAGCTTTTCCCTTTGGAAGAACTTTCAATGACCATATTTGTACCTGTATATTGCCTGCTATAATAGAAGAAGTCTAAAGGATTTGATAGACTTGTTAGATGAAAACAATACTTCTGAGAGAGTTATGGGAGTTATCTACTGATTGTCCTTCAGATCTTTACAGCAGAAGAGACTGATTCTAAATGACAGTACGTATTGCCTTGGCTGCCTACAGTGTCGGCTTTTCTAATGGCTGTTTCCTGACCCATTTCTATTAAGCACAGAGACTAGCCGAGGATTTTTCCACTTTCTCCTCTCTGTTCATTTTGCAGCCTCAAATCTGCCACTTAATAGGAATGTTTACTGTGTCATTCGCCCTGGTCAAAAAACAAAAGATAAGGGAGGCCAACATTTGAAGTAATATGCAGCCCTTCAATCTATAGTGCTTTATTAGACTTTCTATTAAATGCTCCATATCAAAGAAACTATTATTTGAAAGCAAGAATTTCTGATACATCAAACATTTCAACCATACCAAATGTCTCAGTCAGTCAATCAAATCAATCAATCCAATTAATAAATAAAATTCTTTGTGTCTGTTGCATAACTGACAGTAGAAAAGGAGTGGAAAAGAAAACAGCATTTGGGGACTGGATTTACATATTTCTAACTGTTTTTTTAAGCTGGTACCAAAAGCTTTGGTTTTGCAAGAATAAAGCCAAATATAATAATTAAAAACGCCTTGATGCTGTTTAGTAAGTTTCCAGAGAATATAGGCCAAAACTGTCTGAGTGGGAGGAGAACATAGAACAGAACAATAAAGCAAATGAACTCCTACAGAAATAAGTTGGGTATTAGTTGAGTAAGACATTTTCTGTTTATTCATCATAAAGATTATTTGGGTTTGTAGCAGAAAGGGTTGTTCTACAGAAAGAGACCATAATGAATATGATTCATCACTTAATGAATGCCTAATCCTTAGCCTTTAATACTCCATACTGTCATCTACACACTAGACAGATGTTATTTATAATGCCAAGCAGGGAGACTGAATATCTGCTTACAGGAAAGCAGTTCATCAAGCCTTCAAAGAAGCAGTCAAGTGTCATAGCATCATAGCTGTCCTGCTTGTCCTCCTGTTTCTTGAGAAACTATTTCTTTATGTTGAAATCAATCAATATTTAACATATGGTTCCAGGTGACATTTAGGCACAGAAGTTGAACTTTCTAATTGGTACTTACCTCATCTTTGGAAGTGCTTGAGAAGCTGATTCTGGAATTTCCTCTGTTATTTAGGCAATAAATTTGCATATATTAAATATCTAATTTCACTGCCCAGCATCTTCTTTTCAGTAATGAAGAAAGGGATATTACATTTATCTGAAGACCTTAGCATCATCAAAAATAACATCTGATTTAGTCAGCTATAAGTCATGTGGTTGAGCATTTCAGAGAGCCTAGCAGGGAAACTACACATTTACATCACGAATTTTTTTCAAGTTTGGCTTATCTCTGTTTTTCTCCTTCAATGTCTGTGCATGAGATTTAGCATGAATAACAATAGAAGGATGTTAACTAGAGTTTCCATTTTGTCAGCATCATGGCAGCAGTCACTTAAAACAGTAGCGTGGTCTGAGTCTGGAAATCAGCACCATCTGCATTGATCCATAGGAAAGATTGAATGCTCAGCATGGCTGGTGTTAACACCTGAAGTCCACTTCCATGGGTGAACCTCAAAGAATTCTAGAAACACTGGCAATTTCATATTTGCAATTTATATTTCATATAGCAATTTACTCTGATATGAAACTTACACTTTTTCTAAAGATGGTGTGCCTGAATTGTGTCTCTATAATGGCATTCCAGGCACAATCAGCAATCCATACATAAGGCTACTTTCTGAGCCTGACAGAGAGACATTATTCATCCTTGCTTAATCAGGAAGACCCATACATTCAATAAATATTCTGAACAAAAATGTTTTCCAAAGCAACCAACACTACTTTGCTTTAATCTGAAACAGATATATATTGAAAGACCTATGTGAATGTAATGTGTGTGAAAACCAACAGCTTGCTTGCTTAGCAAATTCTGAAATATAAAGCTCTTGGAATATACACACAGAACAAAACAGTAATAGTGTTACACTTGTTTTCCTGCACAACATCTACTAATAGCAGTGTATGTTAGAATCTAGTACAAAGCAGATGCATAAACTAAGAAACAATGCACATCACCTGAAATTCTGTCTGTACTTGAAAATTAAGAGCTACTCTGCATTAGCAGCTTTTATTGATCCAGTAGATACTGAGTCAGATGATGTGGAGAATTTTCCATTTACATTCACAATCCCTGGCCCAGAAAAATGGATTCAGGCTGTAGTCACTTCATATTCAGCATCTAACTGATGAGTTTTATTCAATCATTCTTTCACTCTAGCAAATAATTGCACTCTATTTTTTCTTAGAATGTATGCAGGAAGAATTGAGTCCACAAAAATCATTTAAGCATCATAACCCTAAAAATTGTTGGTAACTTGAGAGCTAATTATAAAAACAGTCTGAGAATCCAGAAAATATCAGAGACAGCCTAGAAAGCATTACAAACCCCACAAAGACACTGAAATAAGGTGACAGCAAATATGGAAAAATAAGTATGGTTCTTCTCAAGGAATTAAACCATTAACTCCAGATCATCAAGTGATAACTCACCATTTGCAGCAATAAATGTGTGAGAGGCATATAGGTTGCAGCAAGTTTCCTCTCACAAATATGGAGGAGGGAAGGGAACAAAAGAACAAAAGAAACAAAACAACCATACTGTCCCTCCTTTTATACTTTGAAAGATAATGTTTCTAACAATTTCTGGGAGATCCAGAATAAAATCCCTTTCACACCACACTTGAAGGAAGTACTTGAATTGAATTCAGGACTGCAGTTTCACAATGAGCTAAGCAGCTCAATACTAAGGACTTCCAGGTAAGGGGTTGGTAATAAAAGTCCTTGTCCAGCTGGGCCAAAGCAGGGTCCTGGAGTCCTGCATGTCACAGATGAGGTGACTATACCTTGCAAAGGATACAGGAGAGGAAAGAAGACAGAAAGCCAATCCTCTGGGAATTTTGTTCTACAAGCTTTAAGTTAATCAAGCCCAGGGGCAGAACAAGCAAAGGAATGCATCGTCTCTCAGGAACACCTGGGAGCAAGGGAAAAGCCAGCTGGCACCCTCAGGACACAGGGAGTTATGGCCACCAGCAGAAACAAGCACTACATTTAGCTGCAGCTTTAGGCTGGAAGTGGCAATGACACAACCAATTTAAGCAAAACAGATGTGTGAACATTTTTGAATTTAACCCCTGAAAATGAAGAGAGTAGTAGTTTCCTTTTTTTTCATGAAATGGGTTTTTTTTATTGTGGTTTATGTATCGGGTGTCTGTGTCCAGGTGTGCACAGCCCGGCTCAGGAGCGCAGTAAGGAGAGGTCAGTCCCACAAGGCAGCTGGACAGCGCAGGGCTGAGGCAGCACCTCCGGGGGAATGTGTTTGAGAAAGGGCAAAACACTGCACAGAGAGTGAGGGACAAAGTGTGACAAAGCCCTGCGAGCTCCCAGAGAGGATGGGGAGGGATGGAGCCCCAGGCACTCAAGCATGGACTACCCTGCAGCCCATGAAGGCCATGGGGTGGGGCAGGTTTTTGTCTGCAGCCCTGGTCACACCAGCATGATCCATGAGATTTTCCAACTTATTTCATCTCCATGCTGTTGAGGAGAGAAAGTGAGAGTGTCTGGCTGCATGTTTGGCAGCCAGCCAAGATCAACCCACCGCAGTTTGTAAGGAAGATCTGATTTTTGCTGCACCTCTCCATGGGATTACCTGCATTGGTTATGACTCTAATATTTTTTATAGCTATATAATCATATAAAAGTGAAAATTCTGACTGCTGGTGGTGTTTTTCATCTTTATATCCAGACTATAACCTTTAATTTTACTTTTTCAAACTATCACGCATCTCTATATGTATTTTTGTCATTACATAATATTTATAAGATGACTATTATAGCATTCTTTAATGATACTGGCAAGTCTCTATCTCAATGGCAGATTGCAGTCCTTTATTTTTCTTTTTTTTTCTCTTAATACAAAACCTAATTAAAATGGCAGTATTCTAATGGCTTCTCTACCAGGAAAAGAAAATGACATCTGTATAGGATAAAGATACTGGGGTTGGGACTCTTGATGTGGTTTTGGTTTGTTTTGGGTTTTTTTTAGATATGTAAAGAAAATATTCTGTTGTTCTTGCCCAACCTAGAGTTTTGGGTTTCAATTCTAGAGGCTCTGTCCCTCACAAGAGGCCTGAGATCACTTTTGTTTGGAGTGAATATTCAAGAGAACATGAGAAGAGAATTTTCCACAAAGCAGTGATGGCATTTAGCATGAAGGCACATTCAGAAGATAAAAACCAGCAGCATTCATATTTAAGCTAATTCAGCTTTCTTCTCAGGGAATTTTTAAAGGATTATGAATAATACAGAAGAGAAAAAGAAAACTATTTTTATGCTTTGTTATGTAGTTGACTGACAAATATCTTCCATTTCAGAGTTTACCTCTGTTTCAAAAGCCTTAAGGGTGAGCAAAGCCTGTTGCAGGTTCAAGCAAACATGATGGTTTCATGAAATCTTTGAGCTCCCTCAGACAGTCCATGTACACTGCACTGTTTATCTCAATTCTCCATTTTTATACTCCTGTACCTTTGTATAGTGTCTGTGTTTCAGGATCTCACAAAGATTTATTCAATTGCACATCAGAAAAATAATTAATATTTTTGGTAGAAAAATGAGAATAAAGAGTTACTGGGGGAAAGGTCCTAGCTGGCAATACCTCATTTCTAAGAGCTTTTACTCAAAAGGCAGGATCAGAGCTTGTTTCTCTCCAGGTTACAGCTTTCATCTGTCACCAAGCACAAAATTAACGCTTAGAAAATCTTGAGACTGGTACTTAAAACAGTGCTGGGAAAAGAGCCTTTCTACACTGCATGCACAGGTGCCCTGAGCTAGGTAAATGTCAAACTGACATGCAACTAATGTCCATTATTTAGCATAGCAATATTTCTTTTCTTTTGGGTGACGTATCCCATCTGGAAGCTGTCCCATAAGAATGAGAAATCTTGTAATTCATTCTTTCAATTGTTGAAAGCTGAGCTAATAATCTTAATATATCAATATACTAAAATAGCTTTACCTGATACTTAAAGTTACCTGATGGCTTTGAAAGCCTATTTTAATTAAGAAGCAGCTGATGCTTTGAACATTTCAGGTCAAGTCAGTTTCCTGAAAGTGGGTTAAATACTGAACAGTAGTAATGGAAAGTACAAATGACAATGTCAGTAAATCCTCAGCTTTAGTACCAACCAGACACAAGCAACCACCTACAAAATGTACCAGGAGGAAAAGAGTCTTAATGATTCTAAATCACAGTGGGCCTGCCTCCAAAGCAAGGGAAATTAGGCAGAAGACAGAGACCCATAACCACATAAGAAACAGAAATGTCTCACTGAAATCAGTGGCAAAACTCCTGGGAATAGCTAGCCAGATCTTATACTTAGCAAGCTGAAGAAGTAGAAAAAGGTAAATTTTAAAAATTGCATCAGGATAGGAAAACCCAACTGGAGATAGAATTGCTAGTTTCTTTGTTATGTACTTTTTTTAACATCAAATTATTTCAGAAAATAAAATCATCAAAAAGTCAGCAAATTTTACATGAGTGATTACTTTTCTTTCTATGAATATGAAAAGAAAGTTTCACAATTCCATGGCAGAATTTGTCATTTCAAGAAAAACACAGGTTACTATTTGGATTAAAACATTATTATTTCACAGTGTAGTTTCACTCCTACTTTCCCAGTCATCAGTAGAGAACTGAAAATCTTATTGATTCATTCTGCATGTAGCCATTCATTTAATATTCTTTTGCTCTAACTTTTAATCAGCAGCAGGAAAGTCTCGTTTCTCCCTAGAAAACAAGGCAACATTTTCATCTTCAAAACCCCAGAGAACTTAAATAATTTTTTTATAAAATTGAGAAGTAGAGAGAGATTCTCTCTGGAATGATTCTTTCTCCTGTTTTTGCACCTGCATTATCCTCCTGGATTATCCTGCTGTCAGCTGCTTCTGCACAGAAAACACTGATATATGCACACCACTGACTGAAGTCTTTTGTTTTTTCAAGCCATGCTCACCCACTTCACAGTTGATGCTGCACCATCAGCAGTATTTTAGCATAGATGAAAAAAAGCATTTCATTATTTAGGCTTCTGCAACAAGGGCACCCTTATAATGTGGCAAAAGAGGTGTAGGATAGGAAAAAAAAGAATAAATAGCTGACTAGTGTAGAGGGAGCAGTGACAAAGGTTCCTACCATTGTTTGCAGAGAAGTCTGCAGCTGAATGAATAATGCCAGTGCTCAGAGGCCTCTTGTGGCACCACATTCCTTTTAACATGAGCAAAGAAAAATTGGCATCTGTAAACTTTGTTTACATGGTCAAACTAATGGAATATTTCATCTGTTAGAATTGTTGAGGATTACAGTGAAACTGTCCCTTTAACATGCACTTGAAAGTCTATTTCAGAACACAGAAAAGAGTTTTCTGCAAGTAGTGTATTATTTGAAAATAATGAGAAGACAGCTGGTGTTTGCAGAGGTCAAAGATATTAGTGAAAATACCTAAAATTTTAGCCAAAACACTAGGTATTGCAGCAAGGAGAAACTGTAGAAAAAGGAATAACATGCT
Source organism: Gymnorhina tibicen (assembly GCA_013399875.1). Classification (NCBI taxonomy): domain Eukaryota; kingdom Metazoa; phylum Chordata; class Aves; order Passeriformes; family Artamidae; genus Gymnorhina; species Gymnorhina tibicen. The sequence goes on along the minus strand of VXAZ01005363.1, from coordinate 1,330,085 downwards.
GAAAAAAGAGTCCTCTGGGGCACAAATAGAAGATCTCACATTTTCTGACAGTTTAGATAAATCCATTGTAATGAGAAAAGAAAGATTCTGTATGAAATCAATTCTTTTTGCAATACTTATCCTTGGATGTTCTGAAGAACCATTTCACATCTCAGAGATGACATCCTTTTCTTTAGGGCCTAATCCAAAAACCGTTTAAGTTAGTGGGCTGAAAAAGACTCAGCTCAACTCAGAATGATAGCATCTGCCATAAGATTTGTTTCACATCTTTACAGCTTCAAAAGCATCACAGACATATCTCCAGGAAGTGAAGAGAGAGGAAGCACACATCCAGCTGCCCCCAAATCTTTGTTTAGCTTTTCCACTGTTTGAAATCTTTCCCATATTTTTTTTAATGGTAGTAAAAAATGATCCATCCCATCACAGGACTCCATGAAAAAGGAAGAACGCATATTGTTTTTGCAATGTGCAGTCTGCATTAGTATAGTTACATTATAATTCTTTTTAAGTTAATTAAAACATTTGATCTAAAATGTGTAAATAAAATAGAAGATACAATGGAAACACATATAAACACGTCACATTAAAAGGTTTCCTTGAAAACTAATAGACTGGAGAAAAAGGAATTGTGATGCACATGGAGAAAGATAAAAAGAGCAGAAAGTAAAAACTAAAATACTCAAGCCAAGACTCCTACATAAACAAATACACTGCGGTGAAAGAGAACGTGAAGTTCTACATTTAGAGTTTTCTAAACCATTTTACTTTGTATATTTAAACAATGAGGAAAAAGGAAGCTTCCTCCACAGAATAGTCTGGATAGCAGTTTCTCCATTGAGAGGTAGAAAGAAGTAAGGATATAAATACTGCCATAGTGACAGTTTTACGCACAGTTCTGTTACCAGATTGAAGTCCAACAAATCAGAGGTGCACTTGTGAAAGAACTTATAAAAAGATCCCTGGAAGATTAACCAGGAATTCAGATACTATTAGTAGCAGATGTAGGAAGATAAATTGTTCCTGGTTTTGAGACTTAAATTTAAGTAAAATTGAAAAAAACCCTCTCCCTAACTTAATGTCAAAACACAGTGCTGAAGCTGTTGCTGATTAAACTGTGGAATCCTTTGCCAAAGCAGTATGTCAGATGTTCCATAGCTTAAGATAACAGAAATTTGAAAAAAACCTCTCAGGGACCTGCTGTAGGAAATAGGCTGGAGGACAGCCAAAATGGCCAACAAATCTTTAGTACTACTGATCCAAGGAAGGAAAAGAAAGATAAAGAAGAATAAACAGTGCTCTCCCTTCCTTCTCTCCTTTGAACGGGCAGTAGTATCTGCAATGCTGTAATCACCACATCTTTCCTCGTCCCACCCTGTTACTGCACCACGTGTGTGCTCCAGTGACCTCCAAGGACAATAGCAAACTTCTCATTTCCTTCAGCTGAGTGGAAATCAGGCCCAAGGGGAAAAGCTGAAGAACAAATCTCATCCCCTGTACCTTACTGGTTAGGCATGTCTTTGTTCACTTCAAATATAGCAGACTCTTCAGAACAGTTTTGCTTTTAAACAGCTGATAGCATGGGGGAGGGAGAGGAATACATGGTGTGGATTGGGTCTTTTACGTAACCCTGTGTTCCTTGATTAGTTGTTAAAATTCTTTATATTCTCCACAAGGAAAGAACTGGCATGAGCACAACTTTCTTTTGAGAAACTACTGTAGGAAGCAAGTCTGCCTACTACGTTGTGTGATAGCTTGGTGATTAAAGTTCTTTCTCAGCAAACTGGAAACCCAGGTTCAATTCTTTCTTCTGCTTTAGCATATTCAGGATCACACCTTCTATTTCTCAAGCGACATACATTCTGACACAGGCTGCTAGATAACAAGGCATCAGAAACATCTTTTGATAAAGCTGCATCATTGTGCTGGGAGAAGAAACTGAGACTATTTGGGTTGTAGATAGAGAATAGAAAAAGAAAGATTTTAAATTCAAACAGGTTAAGACAAGTGGTTATGAATGAGAATCCTGATTTCCAGTCCTTATACTTAGGACTATCTGTTTATTTGATTCAACAACCATTTAACCACTGAGATAATAAAAGAAAATTTAGAGAGATACCTGTCTTGTTTTGTACTATTTTTAGCATGTTTGTTTTCTACCTTTACTAAGTCACTTGCCAGTTTTCCAGCATCTGTGGTATTCAGCTTTTGTTGTAATGGTTCTGAAGCGTTAGATGATAAAAAAAGCGCAGAATGTTTAATATCTTAGGCTACTCCTGGAATGCATTTTGTTGGTAGGCAGTGAAGACACACATTCAAGCAAGAAAAACTTCAAAAATCAACTTTCATTCCTATCTTTACCTCTGCACTCAGTGAAATGAACACATCTTATTGGAAATAAATACGCATACTCCATTTCCCTTTCTGTTTTCTCTGCCTCTAGTATAAATTATGAATACAACTAGCAAAATCACTTTGTTCAATAACAGTCTGAGGGCAGAATCCATGTATTGGAATATTTCTTACATACCCCTCTCTTTTACTTGCCTGGTTGACAAAAGTCCTCAAGGAAATTCCTTAAGACTATATCAGTGTAAGACATTTCAAATTTTTTTTCTTCCTTACTTTATGTTCAAATACAAGTTAGGATTTTTTGGCTTAAATTGGCTTACATTTAATGTGCATTCATTGTTCCATAAGTGTATGAACTGTTTCTTAATAACTAAGAGTTTTAAACTAGCTAAAATGCCCAAACATACACAGAGTTTACTCATGAAAATTTGATGTCAATTTTTTCACATTTCCTGCAATCTGTACATATTTTGTCTAATTATATTTGGAAGTACATCTGCTTGGACACCTGCAGAATTACTGCAAGCTGTCATTTTCATTCTTGAAACATTATTTAAATTTTAAATTTGGCATCTGTCAAAAACAAACAAAAAATACTATTGGAAATTATAATACAGCAGCTAAAATTTGCTGTATTTTACTGAATCCCACAGAATGACAGACAATGCCTTCAAACTGGATCTTTATGTCAGCACTATGGAGCAGAAGAAAAATCACCATAAGTGATATATTTCTAGTAAGATATATTTTATTCTGATTAAGTCCCCACAAAACTGATTGGATGAGATAACTTGAAAGCACTGACAATATGTTTTTTCCCCTCAAAGTAATGTCGAAAACTTTCACATTGGTCCCAGTAATATGAGTCTCAGTAACAGGCCCTGTTTGACAGACTAGGACACAGAAAGCTGTCAACCTAAGAGTAGTCTGAAGATGATTGTTAAGGGGATTTGGTATTTCGTGTATTTTGCCTAATAGGGGAGCCTGTGCTCAGCATTTCCTGAAGCAAAAGAAGACAGATGAAATCTCTGGGCACTTCATTGCTGCTTTCTCTCAAAGATTTCCTGTCAAAATGGGCCTATAAGGGAAGAAAGGTTTTCAATAACATTTTTTTTTTTTACCTGGCAGGATTTCCAGTCTTGCTATGAAAGAGTTTGAAGGCGCTGTCTTTGTGAAAACATTGCTGCCAAACTACCATATCTAGTTGTGTTTAAAAATAAAAAAGCAATATGACTCACATTACCATAGTGTATACTACAAACCCGGGTTTGATTGACATTCTATCCATATTTTATACAGCGCTTTTTTTCTTCCGTCAAATGGAGCAAGCGACCTTGATGTTACTGTGCTTTGCAGCTTAAACAGGGAAAGCATATTTGTTGTCAACTTCTTTAGGGATACAATTTTCAACAGAGTACGTAGGGAAAAGGAACACAACTCCTATTATTAATAATAGGAGTTATTCATGTAACTTCTTGTTCACCTCATTGAGACGTCACCCTTTTATGTCAGCCTTCTTAGAAGGTTGCCATGTAAATTTTAGCTGCCCAGAATTAAAAGGGACAAAGAAAATGGTCATTCTTTTTGGTATCAATTCTAAATAAAAAATGTTGTACATGTCTAAAAATACTGAATTCCCCAAGGAATTTAATCTTGGGTGTCACAGTGCCACACCCAAGTGAATCAGCTGCATTAAAAACAGCTGCACATGCACAGCCACTGCAACCATAAAAACCAAGTGCTTTCCCCTACCTCATCACTAAAAATGAGCAAATAAAAATCTAATTTTCAAAACTACCTCAGATTCTGGAAATTTTTTTGAGAAAAAGAAGATGATGTCCAAAATTATTAAATCATACAAGACTGCAGCTTAAGTATAAAATTACTGCTGTCTATTTAAGGCAAGTAATGTAACAGGATTGAGATGGGGAATTTGGCTGTTCCTCTGTTGAACAGCCTCGCCTCTTTTGGGCTTGTTTTTGTGGTGCTTTTCTTGCAGGGAAGAGGCTACTTAACCTGCTCTCATGTGAGCTTTCCTCCTAGAAGTGGAGCAGGAAATTCGGGTTTTGTAGGTCTGAGGTGTTAAATTAACTTGATTTATTACAGACTCGATGGAGGATTTTACTTTGTGGCCTGAGAACCCCCTGCTGTCTGAGAAAACTCAAGTGATGCACATTAACTCTGTCTAAACAGACTGTGGAGGATAATTTAATTTGCTGCAGAATGATTTGCTCCAACAGAGGTCTTGAACAAGGAAAAGAGAATGTGAAGCTTGCTGTCTGTTATTGGTAAAGACAAGTTATCTGATTGGAAAATGGATAAAAAATTCCTGTATTTTTTTTTTTTTTTAAAGAGGAAGCATTTGTTAAATGGGGATGATGGATACTTTTTCCAGGAAATGGGATCAGCAGATACTACAGAAAAAAAAGGATGGAGGGGAGAGGATGCAGCACTAAAAGCAGGAGCTGAAACAAAGGAAATGCAGTGAACCTGGGAAGAGCAGTCTTTGGAAGCTGGTGGCTCTCAGAAGGCTAAGGAAGACTTTCAGGGCCAGACGGGTGTATGTGCATGGTCAGAGTTACAGAGGGAAATGACTTTGAAAGATTGGGGAGGACTCAAGACCTGCTGCTACAAATGTGTGACCAAACTGATCAGCAAACTGAGCATGAAACCTCAGCAGAGGTAGGTGCACATTAGTTAGCACAGGCCTGGCAGACAGTGTTCCTGCAAACTATATCGTGCTACACACTACTGACTGGAAAAAGCAGAGCTGAGAAGATCTGCACAATTCTGAGTCCAAAAAGGAAATCAACATGCCATCACTACATCAGGAGATGGAGTATGTTAGATGGAGTAAGTCAGAAGTACAGTTGAAGATATTTATCTCTCCAGGACACAGCAAAGAAAACAGATGCTTTTCTGCAGCCTCAGTCAAACACTTATACTCATGCAGATCCCTTAGCATAGTTTATCCATAGCTCAGTGGACCTGTTATTGCAATGCTCTGCCTTGGCAGGAAATCTGGGGTTCATATTTCTCAAAGACTGTTTTGGAGGCTACTGCATGAAGTATTTTTAAATGCACTCTCCAAGCATATATGTGAGAATATAATCTTTTAATCTAAGTAACTACTATGTAATATTCCAATAACCCATTACATTTTGATTGACAGTAGGGCCAGATCTGAGCTGGATAGGTACTTATAGATGCAAGAAGCCATGGAGCCATTCAGGGAATGCAGAAGTGCAGTAGGAGCTGTTAGCTCTTGTCTTCTTCATTTCCCCCACAAATCCATGTTTTCACAGGTATCAGTATTTCTGGGGCAAAGAACTCAGTTACAAGGCTTTTTCTTAGAGTAACTTTTCATCAAGTGAACTTCCTGCAATTCATCTATACATGATCCCAGTCTCATGGGAAAAAAAAAAAAAGTAGTTCACCAGACTGGAAAGACAGAGAAAAGGAGAATGTCTCTGGCAGTATGGTTCAGTCTTTACCAATCCTTCACCTTTGAAACTTCAAAAAAAGATGTAAAATCAGGCCTTTCCCTAACAGACTGACAGAATGCCACAAAATGATACTCTTGAAAGTAAAGAATTGATGCCCTGGACCTAGACATGTCACTTCTGTCACTGTGACTTGGCATAGGCATGGAGTTAAAACTCATTTAGGCCAGAACTGATTAATTCCCCTTATGCTACCTTTGTCCAAATCCCAGTGGTGAGATGCTGAAGAGTGTTTGATGAGCTATGGAAGTAGCTGTGAGACCGTGTCACAAGGCAGGTTTTGTTTGGCTGGGGTTTTTCTCCTTGCATAACATGATTCAAAGTAAAGCAGAATATTCAAGGAGAAAAAAAAAGAAAAAATTTCCCCATCCCTCTTCTCCCCAGTCCAATTTAGGATTTATAAAAATTAACGGACAAAAAATGTACTTAAAGCCATGGTTAAGGCTCTCAAGTACATGCCCTACAAGAAGGTTTGGATTAGTAAGTAAAACCAAACTCAAGGTAACTTGACGTTTATGCCCTAGTTTGAAAAACAAACAAACAAACATAGCTAAATTAAAAAAAAACATTGCACCTCATATCATTTTTATAGACAATTTTATATGGAAGCACAGACTCTACTGTGACTCACTTTTAAAAACACCATTAGATTATTTCCCAAATCCAGGTGATGCAGTATAATTCATTTCTAAAAACATCTTCTCCAGGAAAGACACACACAAGCCTTTTGAGGATTCCCTGCCCCAATTTATCATGAGTAGAAACTTTTGAATCACAACAATAAATTCCACCATCCCAGAAAATGACATTATCCTACACTACTATCACAATATAATACTTTTCTCATTACCGGGGTTCTTCTTTCAGCAGCTATTCCTAACTCCCTTTGTTTTCAATTCAATATAGTTTCACATATAACTCTCCCTTTTCCACATCAGCTTGCAATATAGAGCAGCTGACTAGAACCAATCTTATAATTAAAAATTTCCATGCCAGCACCTGCTGAGATCTGCAACACTTTCTAGTGCAGGGAATGGAGAAACAGGGGAAATACAAGATGGGCTGTTACAAGCAACCTATGTTTTGTATCATCTGAAGCTGTAAGTACATTATTCTTTTCAAGTATGTACAGTGCTAAAAGTTTTCATGTAGAGAGTCATTAAATTTGTATCCATTTAGACACTCCGTTTTCAGACCACTCTCTAGGTTTAAGGGTTTACCTACCTATAAATTATATGTAAAACAGTAACTGGATGGAACGTGACTTTCTGAATTGTAAGAGTACAAGATACAATGACTGTAAGATATCCAGGGCCAAACATCACATCAGATACATGAACAGGAGAGGAGCTGATCTTCACAGTGATGTAGAAGCACTTTTGTCAGGTGTTGCAACCCTCTGATGGGGCCTCATTTAGAGAACAAGATGCCAGGTAGGATCAGATAAATAACACTTCTATTCAGCATTTAGGAATTGCATGAAAATCTGACCATATACAGGTTTTTAAAAGGATTCTGGAGTTTTAAGTTTAGAAAGTCCACAGTTCAAACAACTTACTGTCTAAATACAAGAAAAGATGCAAAAGAATAAGACTGTAAATCACAAGGGAACAGTAATGTTCAAATATGCAGAAATCTGTTCTGCATGCAATGATTGCAAATTCGGTCCTTTTTCTAGAGAACAACATGCCAGACTATGCAAACATAATACTTTGCCTTCTTTATTTCTGTAGACTCTTAAGCACTTTGATGGTCTTCCTATATTGTTTTTATACAATTTCCAAGTAGCATTTTTGTTCTGGCTTTGTTTTCCTTTCTTCTTTATTTTTGTACTAACATCTCTGAGAATCCATTTGTTGAATTTGTGGTGCTAAAAACACTGAGGCTGCTTTTAGAATTAAGTCAAACTCCAAACAAATAAAGCAGAATGTGACATTGGCAGCTTTTCTAGCAGAATTTTAAAAAGCTCTAAAAATTTAAAAAGAAGGAACCAACCAACTGCTTCCTCTTAAACAGCAAAAGTGGAACTTCAGAAGATAGATGGGTCTAAATACTTAACACACTCAATATTCCCCCCATCTTGTGTTTCCATCACATTTTTATTCTGCCACTTGAATGTATGTTTGACTGCTGAGTAAGGCCCAGGTAGTCAAACACTGTTATTAACTGCCCTTCTAGAAAGAAACATACAAGCTGTTTTCAGCTTTTATATAAAATATGTTTCTATAAATAGTAAATGTCAGGAAATAAAATGAAGAACTTGAAAAATATTTGTTAGTCTTCGCCATTAAGTCAAACAGCTATTCTTACCAAGTTCTACTAGAATCATCTCCTCACACTCACAAATTCAGTGTGGTCAGATAACAAAAAAAGGCCAGTTTTGGGGATCGCTCCCAGGCCTCACTCTTTAGCCTCTAAAAACACCTACTCAATGTAATATTCTCAAAGCACTGCACTCAGTTGATTAAAGGCATGTTTGCTGTGATGTAAACATCACAGCATCACCAAAGTGTCAACATCGTCAAACATTAATTTTGGAATTATTTTAACACAGTCTGACTACACAACAGTTCATCAGGGTATTTGAACTAAAACATCCTTGCTAATTTGTGCATATATGCTACAAATTAAGGAAGTTGTACACAGCAGGATCTGCTGCGCTTTTTCACACCATAGGCATTAACCACACATCGTTTGCCATACGAAGGTAAGCCATTACTCGGTTACACCCAAATTCCAACATCTGTTTTTTGAAAAACTGAAACATCTAAGTCTGTTACAGAAACTAATAAAATGGTCTCACTAAGTTTCTCAAGACAATAGCGAATCATAAGCACCAGATTTCTCAAAGCTTTACTGTGAACAGCATGGGAGACAAACAGGGCCAGACTGACACTTTGACATCAGAGTACAGAACAGCAGGGATGACAAGGTGGAGCAACCCTCAGAATGAGCTGGCAGCAATTACAGCCCCATTAGACATCATAAATTTTCCACTCAACTCCAGTACCTTGGTGGCCATTAAAATAGAATCAGAGGGACCATCCCAACTCTGGCATTGCTCGGAAGGAGCCCTACAAAGAGCTATGAGAGTGTGGCAGACTTAAGTCTATAGCACAGTTTGGGTTGGAAGGGACAGTCAAAGGTCATCCAGTCCAACCGCCTGCCCTAAGCAGGGATATCTTCAATAAGTTCAGTTGCCCCCAGAGCCCTGTCCAACCTGACCTTGAATGTTTCCAGGAATGTGGTATCCACTGCCTCTCCTGGCAACCAATTCCAATGTTTTACCACCCTCATTGTAAAAAACTTCATCCTTATATCTAATCTAAATTGACACTCTTTTAGTTTAAACCATTACCCCTATCCTATCACAACAGGCCCTCCCATCTTTCTCACAGGCACCCTTCAAGTACTGAAAGGCCACAGTAAGGTCTCCCTGCAGCCTTCTCTTCTCCAGGCTGAATAACCCCATCTCTCAGACTCACAGGAGAGGTGCTTCATCCTTTTAATCACCTTTGTGGCTCTCCTCAGGACTTGATCCAACAGGTCCCTGTCCTTGCTCTCCTGAGGAACCCAGACCTGGAAGCTGTACCTGCTGGCAATGCTGCTTTGATGTGGACCAGAATACACATGCAGAGTAAAGGAGTGCTCTTCTGTTTACGTGATCTTCCTGTCCCCAGTAAGTTGTCATATTTTTTCCTATTTTCACGTATCTGATGCATATCAATATCTGATGTAGCTATACAGATACTAAGGTTCTTTAAATATTGTATGAATAGGCTGATGTTAAAAGAAATTGGAAAAAAAAAAACCAATGAAGACGTCTGCTCTGGGAAAGACTGAAATATGAGCTCATATTTCCATAGGCACCAGAGATTACGTGGGACAGAAGGGACATTACACATGCCCTAATTTCAGGGAAATCTTCAGTTTGAGCTGTGCCCTGCAAGTCTTCACAGAATCCCATCACTAGACACAGAGCCACAGCACACCAGCTTTCATTAGTTTCATTGCTTGCAAACTGCGTGTTTATTTTAATAAAACATGAACTGAAAACAGAAGCCTGCCTACCAGGTGGGATTTTTTGTTTGTTTATTTGGTTTACTTGAAGAGCTTTAGGAAAAGCCATAATATTAAGCAGTAATTTTGCCTGTGTTTTAAATCACACTATCGGCAGTGAAATTACAGATGAGAGAGGTAGCTAAAATGACTGCTGATACAGAATGAGCTGAGCCTGCCATCCCTACCCAAGCCTGGCGCAGGCTGCTGCCACCCTAATCAAATTCTTCAGGTTATTCTGGATTCTTACATTCAATACTGCAGAAGTGAGTTTCCTGGTTAATGCTGTAAAGCAACACTGAATAAGTACAAATAGTTTAATCTTTCTCTGCAGTCATATCCTCCCACAGTGGTAAGTGTAATTAGGAAAATGCTACATTGCATGTCTTGAATAGTGAATGTAGCTGATTGTTAATCATTATATTTACATAGTTTATATGAAAAATATTTAAATTCATGAATGCTCCAACTTTTCTTTGCCATAACATTAACACCTGAACAGCATCTGAATGTGTAATAGTGTATTTGTAGCTTATTGGTTCTTCTGCAATGTCCTTGTAAGAAAACTGTTAGACAATGAACTTCTGGGTGTAGAGAGCATTTGGGATTAAAAACGGAGTATTTTTTGGATAAAAGTGACATATGCATGGAGGGGGAGAGGAGAAAGATACACATCCCAAGCTTACATGAGAAAGTGTTCACATAAACAAAGGGTAAATTGTAATACATTAAAAGAAAATTTGGGGAAGTGCCTTTTATGAAATCTTTTTTTTTGCAGAAGTAATTGTGAATAATCTTTCATCTGTATTTAACATCCATGAAATAACGATTTCCACAAAACCACAGTGATAAAAAGGTTTATATGAAGCATGCAATTTCATTTTGCCAAGAATAACTGTCTTGTATTTGTTTTACAGAGAATAGACAAAACAAAAATGTATCATGTATTTTGAGAACATAAAAAAATAAAAACACTTTTAACAAATAGCTCTTCAGAAATTTGACTAGGAAGCAGTGTATGCTCACTGGCAATACCTCTGATAGGATTTGTACAATCATAGAATGAATGCGTAGATTATTATTAAAACATACTTTAAAACCTGAGCTGGGAGAGAGAGCAACTGTTATTCCATAAAAATGTTTTATAAACCAGAGCATTATTTCCAAAAACACTCAACTTATTTTCCGAGTGCTCACTCTAGGCTACCATGGACTGAATTTTCAGAAAGTGAGTATTTACACCTTTAAATATCTAGTTTAACTTAGAAGTCAAAATCCAGAGCACCTCAACTGAAAATACTATTCTTTTCCTAAATAAAACTGAAAAAAACATTGAGATACAAAAATGATGTTCATATGAATTTATTAGTTTTTCTCTCTTCCTTAACTTTTGTTCTCTTTCTATATTGTCCAGCCAAGAGGGAACTTTATTTTTAAAGTATCAAATGAAATCATTACATTACCCTATTACACATCTTCACATTTAGATCATGTAAATACAAACCAATGCCCATTTGATTTGTGCATTCAAATTTGGACATGTTCTAAACATTCTTATATATACACCTATCTAGTCAAATACATGCATAAATGAAAGCAACAGTGTCCACTTGTAATACAGTCCTAAGAAATGCTTCATTCAGGTACACTGCAACTTCATGAACAAAAGCTTGAAATAACCTTAGCCTCCCTGTAGGCATAACTATTTGCAGTTTTCTGTCGCTCTTAACTTGTATTTAGCCCACATTCCAAAAAGGATTATCATTAATCTATGATGTACTTTATACACATTTACTTGCTAAATACATCAAATGCAGCATTTCATGTCCCAGGTACCCATGAAGATTTATTTCTTGATAAGAAGTAGAATAGTGGTAACGCTTGCGGAGTGATTAGATTATTAGTAAAGTATTTAAAATTCACAAGTGCAGTGAGTGAGCTGACCCCTTGAATGATTTAAAAGCTAATTTTTCAGTACTTTCAGTACTTACACAGTGAGATCACTAGAACTAAAATAGAAGATTTGAAACCATTTCAACATATAGACATGTTGTGCCATAATATTTCCTAGAAGAGCACATGACAATCCAGTGTTGCAAGCAAAATCAATTACTTTTTAGTTCAAGATCCTCAGTCACTGAAACAGGATATTATTTTGTGTCCTGAACAATATCTTGTTCCAGTTTCTAAGGAAACCAGCAGCAAAAACTAAGTTTACAGTGCTGCATCCTCCAGAAACTGACTACAACGTTACTCTCTAGGGTATTATTACCAAGTGCTATTTGCATTTAAATTTCTATAACCCTTAAGCAACTGGATTGTTTGTTTTATGCACAGTTATGATCTACCAGGTATCTAGGTGTTATGGGTTAACAACATATCGGTATTTAATAACTTAAAAAGCTAGATTTCAAATGAGGAACCCGTTTGGGAACTTTCATTTTAGAAATTTCTTTTTGCCACCCTCAGTGAGATGTCTGTCAGTATGTGCTTCATGAATGGATGTCACTCATTTGGCTTCACACATGGGAAGAACCAGGCAAAGTCTTGCTGCTCTGTGCTACAAATAGCCAGAGTCTAAAGGAACAGTGTATTTGTTTTACACAGAAGGTTTTGGGAATTGGCCTAGGGGAACTGGGTTACATGTTCCTAAGGGAAGTCAAGGAAAACTCTAGATTTTTCTTGACAGACAATTGCTCCTTCTTCAGAAACACCCAACAAATATTCTGATGATTTACTGATGCTTTTATAGTTGAAAATTGTCCGTACAAACTACTTAGCTGACCAGAGATGACAAGGCCCTGACATCAAGTTTCTGTCTCCAGAATATACAGAATTGTTATAAAATGTGTTCACAGAGAATGCCACAAAAAAGATTCAGGGGTTATATTTTCCCATCAAAATCGACATCAATTTGTCACCTAGTGGAAAATCCTCTTCCTTTCTATTGTGTTTTAAGGCTTTTAAATTTTAATTTTGCAATTATTTTTTCACAAGAAAAAGTTTTCTATAAATTTCTACAAGCTCTATACTTGTTCTGCATTTAGTGATAGAACTTAGTGAACAGCATAAAAAAGGGCTATTCTAAACAAATCACTTTTATGACTAAGCAATCACATTTATCTAAAGAAACAGAGATCATGAATATAAGAAGCATTATATTTACAGTCAGTTATACTTGAGTCAAATGAGAAATAAATAATAATAAAAAAAAATTTGAAACCACCAAAAATATTTAAAAGAATATTTTAAATATTTAAATGAACACTTTAAAAAAAAAAATTAAAGTTATGTTTCAAGGTGATAAATGCACATTTCTCATTGCTTGGATGCAATACATCTTTAGTTAATTACATAATGCCTACTGTTATGCATTTATTTGATGCTATAGCTTCTTTTTACTGTAAATAATTAGCATAGGATTACTTTCAAGATGGATTACTATTTGATGATTGTTGAGTTCATTGGGCACTGCTGTTGATTTTGTACTTACTTAACAATAAAGTAAATCCCTGTTACAGTCTCACCTCAAGTAGCACTGAGCATCTCTTAGGACACAATGAGACCTTAAATCAGCCAGTCAGATAAAGAGAATTTGTGGCTTTGTAGCTCATAAGATCAGTTTTCAGCTAGAAGTGAAAGGCCATATACTGTACTAAATCATTCTTTGACTTTAATGAGCATCTCTCACACTCAGGTCAAAGATTGTGCATTGAGGATGATGTTTGACTACTCTGTACTCAGAAAGTAGAGCAAATGCTGATTCATTTACCTGCCGAGTGAGAAGCAAAGGCAGAAGCAAAGGTACATCTTGACAATATTACACCTGTTGGGCCCAGATTCCCAAGGCTGGCTCCAGCACTGAGCCCCAGCACAGCCAGGCTGCCTCGGCAACCCCCCCACTTCAGTCATCCATAGGCAGCAGAAACGGAGTTTTGACACTACTAGAGAAAAGATTGCTTGAAAGGAAACACTACTACAAGGAGAGGATAACTCGAAAATAAGAAAGGGAAGGTCATGGATAGAGATGGGAACAAGACTAACCAGGATTTAAAAAATAAGCCTGTCTTAAACAGACATGAAATGAAACCCCTGAGTAATAAGCCTTATTTCTGTGTCACAGCTGAGCCATCTATAGGAAATATTGTATCACTGGTATTTAAACAAATAGTAAGAAAGGGAAGAACTGGAATCTCCATTGCAGAATGAAGAGGCTTTTTGGTCTTTTATTTCTCAGTTCTTTTTTATATCTTCCCCTTTAATTCTGACAGCTGTTATGGGGTAAGCCCTGCTCCTGTGGCAGGGGTATCACCAAAATGCAAAACACTCTTCAGCTACCACATTCCTGTAAAGTCTCCTTGTGGGGCTCCTTACAAATGCCTGGCTATTTTACATACTCATGTCAGAGCAAAATTCAAGCTCAAAAATACAAACCAAAATTGTTAAAAAGGTTTTTAAGATACTCCCTAAGAAGGAGATAATCATTCATGAGAATTGATGCAATCCTTTCAAGGGATAAGCTCTCGCCAAAGACTAAATTAATTTAGAGGGACCGTGTAGAAGCCTGCATCCTGTTAAGAATACACAAGCGGAAAATGTTTCATACATATTTTGCATCCATTTTTCCACTGTCTAATTGGGCTGGAGGAGTGAGATAACTCACAGCCTATTGTTCTGGCAAGCCACAAGTGTAAAGAGAGAAGGGAATTGTTAACAAGCTAATATTAGTCCAGTAACATGAGTCGATCATTTTATTTCTATCTGTTGGAGGGATGTCACAAATTCTCATGTAGGAAATTTGCTCTTCCTTTTGCCACAAGGATTAGCCACAACCTCCAATACCAGTCCTTTGCTTGAAGGAATAGCAGAGGAGCTTCACTGCTGTGTTATTATCTGGGATCTATTATGTTTTACATTTTTCAAAAATCTTTAAGATAAATCTTTGACATTCAACTGCCTGTAAAGACATACGCCACCCGATGAGAAGCTTTGATGTGCATTTTGAGGATTAAATAATCTAGATGGAAGGCAATGTGTTTCCAGCCAAGAAGAAAACTATGGAGGAAATTTTGCCTCCTGCTGTTGAGCACTGCTGGCAGTCAATACCTTTTAGCCTACCCTCTAAATTTGATTTCATACATATTTACAGACTATTTTTCCTCTTACTACTAATTCTTTTGAGACCAAATTAAGAACAAAGATAGCAGGAACAGGCTTCATCAAATAAAAATGTAAATATGCTGCATCTCATTTTTGGATGAAGAGAGTTTATTTAAATATTTTCTCCAATGGAATATCTTTGCAGTATCATTATTGCTTATAACTGGAAAAGTAATAGCCTTACAAGTCAGAGTAACCCATTGAGGCTTAAGCAAATTTATGCATTTAAATAATGCCATTTACTTAAAAAAAAAAAAAAAAAAAACCAACCTAGAATTTTCTGCACTTCCAGACAAGGAAAGAATGGTAATGATAAAACAAATAGATACTAAAGAAAAGATAATCTTTCTTCCTATATCCAACATACATTGTCTCATAACTCAATAGTTTTAACTGTGAAGGAAACACTGAAGTAATCACAAACCCACACTTTTTTCACATTTTTGAAAGCAACTGAAAACTCTGAAGTTAAAACTGAAAATGATGGTGCTTCTACAAAGTGAGATTAATCCATAACATATTTCCAATTTTCATTTCCTTAAAGTAGGTTTAAAAGCCATTATTTGTTCGGGTTTTTTTTAATTAGCAGCCTACCCTTTCTGTCTGACTTCACAGGTAAACAGGCAAATATGGTAGATGCAGGATACTATCTTGATGAAGTAAATGAAGTTACAGCAGTGACTTTGGTAGAGTCATCTTACCAGAGATGTTTGATCTCTTTTATTTCCCAGTTTAAATTCAATGAGAACTTTGTCTGAATGAATGTGATGACACTTTTTTCCCCTCAGTTATTACCTCTACCCACAGCTCAAATAGTCTAAAAGAATTCTGAAAAGTTATTAGCAATAATTATTGCTATAAACAAAAGAAGGTTTTACATTCCATCATCATCCTCATTTTTCAAAAGATATAAGACATAGGCTTGTCCATAATGACAGACTTCATTCAAGGTCAGTACAAAAACTAAAGTTATACACAAAGCAATAAAAGAGTAACCAGGCACGTTTTTCACATGTTCATCTGGCATGAAATCCATCTTATATAATTTTAACCTCTAGATTTTTCTCAATTTTAAGGTGCTTCCATCCCATCGTACCCCCAAAAAAACCCACAGAAGGTGCCATAGGGGTGTTGCAGGACCAAAGTAGCTCAGGAACTTGTGATTCTAGCTTTAAAACAATCTTAATATCTTACGGCATCAGCTGCTTCCCACATATCCTATCAGGCATTTTCTACATATGCTGTACTTAAAGAAAAATAGAGCTGGCTTGGTAAGGATTTAAACATCATTTTTGTGCTGTAAAATGGTGTCCACAGGCCAATCTCTGATTTGGATCAGACACCTGGGATGTTCTGGCAACCAGCTTGGCCAGAGAAATGCTCACTGGTTCTGAAGGTGGCATCTGAATTGCCATGAAGATGTGTAGAAGAAATGAAAGGTTGCAGCAAGAAGCCCACTAGATTTTATGGGTTGCATCAAACTTTAGCTTTCTTTGCACTCCCCAGCTTCTAAGGAGAGCGTGCAAACCAAACTCACTGAGCAGAGATGTAGGACTTACGTGAGAATATGTGTATTATCCTTGCCTGCAGGTATTTCTTCACAGAAGAATATATTAGGGCCTGCTACCTTGCATCATTTTCTTTTGAGAAACTGAATCACAGTTCTGCTACTTCTGAAGTGTCAGATGTTCACAAGCACAATATTAAACTGATATGTGTTTGTTATAGAGCATATAGATATCCTCTGTTGACGTCTCATGATATTTCTATATAGGGCAAGATAAAATCTACTTGAAAGAAGAGCAAATATGTTAACTGTTTTTCTCAAGGAAACTCACGCAGAGAGGAAGGAGAGATTAATCT
Source organism: Gymnorhina tibicen (assembly GCA_013399875.1). NCBI lineage: Eukaryota > Metazoa > Chordata > Aves > Passeriformes > Artamidae > Gymnorhina > Gymnorhina tibicen. The sequence continues at coordinate 1,313,151 of VXAZ01005363.1, read as the reverse complement.
CTTTGTAAATGCTGGCAACATTTCAGAAATGTATCTACAAAGAATTGTGACAAGTTTAACATTGACATTATGTAGAATGGTGAGAAGACTAAACACAAAGCTAAACAGCCAAACTTTCCCATTAAGTCCTTGTCTACATCAATCAGTAAACAGGGTGATGTTTAAACACAACACCCTAAGCAGATAGGCACGTTTGTTATCTGCAGGCCTGTTCCTGTGAGTCCTCAGTAGGAGTCCCAAATATTCTTAGTTGAGGTTTGTCCCTTATGATTTCACTTAATTTCTCTGTTTCTTCAGGAAGAAAAAAAACCTCAGTCTGTGACTGCTGTAGCTGCTGTTTGCCCCTACAGGTTGCAGGGCAATGGGAAATGGGCCCTGGGAAAGCATCCCTGGCTTGGATTTGTTGGCAACTCTCACACAAACAGCTTGGAATTTCTTTATCTGCCAGACTCCAGATGCACAAAAATATTAACTGTTCACAAATCTTCAGGAAATTTTCAAATTTTTCTGATGTCCTGGAGACTAGGAACACAAATTCTGAAGGTTTTGGTGTGATGATAAAAATAATAATCAGCTAAATCTAGGAAAGGAAAAAATATTACATTCTGATAGTGAAAAAAAAAAGGTGAATAGAAATATGTAAGATTGAGGTTTAAAGGAAAGTATTTCATGTGAATATTTTTCTTTAAAGGCCTGGTTGTGATTTCTGTGAGTAAAATATATTCAATGCCAGCAACTGTTTTCTTAGAATGATGTTATATAATTTGTGAGAATTAGAAAATCCACAAAACTTTTTCTCATCCACAAGATTATATTCAAGAGAGATGTTTAACAAATTCTTCTTTAACGACTGTATGCATCAGAATTATACATATGAATGTTTTCACAATTTCAGAGGCTTCACCACTGTAATTAAAGGTGAATTTTTCACTTTTATTTTGTTATTCTCGTCTCCTGGGCCTGATTTATAACTTTTGTTATACAATTATATTCATTTATTTCTTTGTACCATGTTGTATGTTATTTCAAAAGTAACATCTAGGGTGCCCTTGCTTTAAAATGTAGATTTAGCCTCTCTGGATGAAACTTGGTAGAACATCTGTGTTTGAAAGTATGAAAAATTACACATTTTCTGAGAGAACCAGGCTGAGTGCTCACATTATACTGTCTCTAAGAGAAAATTAAAGTGCTGCTGATAGCTGAGGGACTGGATGGCTCAAGGGAATCGCAGAGTGACACAGTCTTTCATCTGATGAAAACCAGCATGAATTTAAGCCCATGCTGATAATGACCAAAAGTCATTATCATTTGTTCAGTAATTTATATAAAATGAGTTAGGGGTCTGGCTCTCGTCTTGGTGGCAAAGAGTCCAAATTAGAACTGAGCAAATAATGAAGAAATGTCTCTGCAAAATGATTTCATATCTTTAAATTAGTATGCTTAAAACTTCTTTCTGTTTATCACCTTCTTAATATTTTAACAAACAAGTCTAGGAGGATGGATGTTTGTGAATTTAAAAGATGTATCTGCAAATTCTCGTGGAAAGCAAATGCTGAATTTATGAAGACAAGTATTTGCACTGGAAAAAAATCTATTTTTCAGGATTCTGCTCATTCAACTAAATATATTAAAATATATGTCTTGTCTCTGTGCCTGGTCAAAACTAACAAGCATCTTCTATACTGTGAATCAGATACTAACAAATGAAGCACTTGGAAGAAAGCTATAGAATCACAGGTATTTACAAAAAAAGATAGCAAAAAAACCCATCCTACAAGTTAAATAGAGTTAAGCTGAAAACACATGATGTCTTATTACCTTAATGTTTGCAATAAAGTGAGACCTGCTAGAAGTAAGAATAAAGAATTTAAGTCTCTGCAGAAGTGAAAAAAGACTGTGTGTGAAGTCTTTCTCACAGTGTGGCCAGAGGATTAAAACAAAATTAAAATTAATAGAGTGGTGTACAAGAGATAATGAAATCTAACAGAAGAATTTACTGGGTGTAAATTCCCCAAAAAAGGCTGTATAAATAAATGTGGATGTCCTGCAAAAGTAGCTCTGGTGAAGGTATCTCGTGTGAAGGTGTATGCTAGTACAAAGTATAAGTATTGGGCAGTCTTTCAGTAAAAGGCTGACCTAAAGAAACCCAAACAAACCAACAAAAACTGCAAAGCTACAAAACTCTCAGCACAACTGTTAGGAAGCAGGACTATATCACATTTAATATATGCCTTTGTAATTTCTAAGCATCTCCATCATATACAGGTGTTTGTGTGACTGAATAGGACTGAGGGCTGAGGACTGCACTGCATGAAGGCAATTTATTCTCATGGTGGGACATTCTTTGAAAGCAAGATTTGAATGTATATTGGGATCTGGTAAGCAGGAGCACTGATAAGAGTCACAGAACCACTGAGGTGGACAGAGAAATCTGAACATCATCTTGTCCAACCCTGTTCTGCAGAGCAGGTTGCTCAGGGCTATCCCCACTCAAGTTTTTAACACTTTCAAGGATGGAGACTCCTATTACCTCTCTGGGCAACCTGCTCCAATGTTTGATCAACCTCATAGTAAGAAAGGTTTTTCTTGCATTTGCATGGAGTTTCCTGTATTTCAGTTCGTGCCCATTGCTTCTTGGTTTTCACTGGACACCACTGAGAAGAGACTGAGTAGAGGGGAAGGATCATCTCCCTTGCAATGCAGCCAGGAGGTTGTTACCCTTCTTAGCCACAAGAGCACGTTGACAGCTAATGGTCAGCTTGGTGCCTTTGCTACAAAGCTGCTTGCCAGCAGGTCAGACCCAGCCTGTAGTAAGTTCTGTCATGGACTAATTATTAATTCCTTCCTAGTTTCAGGGCCTTACATTTACCTTTTCTTGAATTTTGTGCAGTTTCTGTTTGTCCATTTCCCAAGGTCTCTCTAAATGACACAACCTCCTGCTGTATCAGCTTCTCCTCTCACTTTCATACCCTCTGCAGCACAATTTTGAAATCTCTGCAACAGATTTCCATAAGAATGTAGGCTATCCCCAGTGAAACTACAGAAAATGGAGAATCAGCCTCTGAAAGCTGAAGGACTTTTGCTGCAAACAGGAAACAAGGAGAACTTTGTTGTATAACTACAGAGATGAGCTGATGGCCTTTCATGGGTAAACACATGAAACAGACCCAAATTCCACTCCTTTTTTTATTAACAAAGATATTATGGCTTATGGACTCAGCCTTTAAAGGCAGACAAGAAAAAGTTGAAAAGACAATAAACAATAGTGTTTTGTTTCCCTGTGCTCTACACTCTTGGCTGGGGTTCCTGCTTCCATGGGAACAGCAGGACTCTGTGCCACACCAAATAAACTCAAACTGTAGCAAAATCATAGGCAAAGAGAAGCACTTCCAGCAATTATATTTCTGTATGACTAGCAATACGGCACAAACCCCACACAGAGGTCTCCTCACTGAGAAACACCTTAATTAACTGGAATAAATAGTATTACTCCTGATTTACATCAGCAAGTCTGAGAGAAGAAAAGCATGTGGAAGAGCTCACCATGAGAGGCGCCATAGGCTTATTTCTGTTGTTGCTACACAGAATGTCAGCAACAACAATCTGCAGTTTGCACTGCTCACTATGTTCATCCTCATATCAATGGGGAAAAATGATGCTTAAGGCAGAACAATTACAGCATGACTAGCCTTAAGGTAAAATGACATCATAAATAAACAGTGCAAGAAATTGTAATACTGATAGCAATGAAAATAGATATAAAAACCAAAATCAAAGTACAACTGTCACAAAATAATATATCTTTGAACTTATAAAACTAGCTAGGATATTTAAAGATCGGTTTAGAATAATAAAGAGAAAAATGGCAAATGAAAATCTATTATAATACTTGAATTTGTCCTTTTAACCTTTATTTAAATTAGCTTAAGTTGCATGTTCACGCCCAATGGTAAAATATAGTCCTTTTCTAGAAAAACATAGACGTTTGGTATTAATACAGAGCATATAATATTTAAAAAGTCATCTATCATAAAATCTAAGTCATGACTATACTGCCAAGTATTGAGCTTAGCAAAGAAATATTAATGCTAGTTAAACTGGTCCAAAACCCAATAAAAATATTCAATGAAAACTTGGGTCAATTGTCCATTTGCAGACCAGTAGCTACACTAAAGGAGTCAGTGTCTTCACTTGTTGAAAGTAATATCCTTGTAAGTTCTGAGCACAAGCATCCTCTAACAATAAACCAAACGAGCTCTCAATATAAAATATGTCTTCCTTCTCTGAAAATCTGTATAGCAAATACAGCCCGAGGGAACTTTTAACAAAATGATATAAAACTGAAAACTGACATTAATAGGAAGTACTGATATATCTTTAGTGACAATGAGTTCAATTCTCCTGCCACTGCCTAACGGAAACACCAATTGGCTCCAATTTGCTTCGACTGGATTTGCTCCGATCAGTGACAGAAGAATGGGGCCCACTCCTGCTGAGACATCATTATGACAGACAGATTTAGCAGAAAGTATTGGCTACAGCTGAAATATGTGACTCCTTAACACTGCTCAGACTTTGGTTGAAATCCTTGGGGGTGGATAGGATGCAGTACAAGTGGTCAATACACTCCTTAGGGTCAATGACTATAGTTCATACAATGAGCTCTGTCAGTGAGGTAAAGCATGAGGCGTTTCTACCTTCCCACTGCATACACCAGTCTCGATTCTCCCTCTGTGCAAATTTATCCTGGCCCTTTATTCTAAAAAAATCCTCTAACATCTCCCCAGTTCTTAATTATTGCTGTGCCTTTCACACATCTTTCTTTTCTGCCTGCCTAAATACACTTCATTTTCTCTCACATCTTTGCCTCACATCTTATCCTCTTTCTTCCTTCAACAATCCCCATCAGATCTCCTTTGCTTCCTGCACAGAAGAGGGGCAAGGTGGGAGAGTTCTCCTGGAACACCTGCCCAAAGCAGCCCAAAGTTCACACTCTGCCAAAAGAATCTGTCCATTCTATTATTTCATCTTTTCTAAAACATGCTTGCATTTTGAAGGGAATGAGGAGGTAGTGCAGTCCTTCTTGTGAAAGTTAGCAAGGGGAAATGCAATCTGTCCCCTTACAAAGATTTTCTGGCCAAGAACAGATATATGCACCAAGAGAAGGTGCAAGAAAGAATTTACACTGCACTAGAAATATGTGATGAATTTTATACTGGATCAAACTTAATGTTACAATTGATTTTTTTTCCTTCAACTCAGGATTGAAAGCCTATTATAATACTACTTATCAATACAGAATGTTAATTCACACTTTGAATTAAGTCTCTAAAATGGGAATTTAATTTAGATTTACTAAGATGGCAATTGCATGTTAATTAAATAGCAATTGATTATTAAAATATTTTACTGAGGTTTAACAGCTCTACTACATAAGAAAATTTGCTAAATGAATGTCCAAATTGTATTTTTAGATGCACTGCAGTGAATTCAGTGAGGTTGTGCTGATGCAAAAAAAACAAAGTAGTTGTTTTCTCTTGAGTTAGTAACTCACTGAGTCTAAACCAAGTGGTTAACTACAACTATTTAGGATAGTTAAATTGTTAAGGAATATTATGATGTCATAGGTTTCAAGACTGTAAGTGTTCAGTACCATTTATTAATTGCCAAAATCATCTTCAGTTCAGAAAGGTATCAAAAGCTGTTGATACTTCTGTACATAAGCCTGGCACCAGACATATAAATCCATGCTATTATAGCTGTAATACACTTTGGGCAACAACAGTGTGGAAGCATACCTGGGAAGTCATATCTAGAGGACTGAACTGGACTCAATCACCCATCAGCAAAGCATGAAGGAGTAAGAACTCCTGTTGTTCCATGGTGTCCAGGCACACAAGCACTAAGCGGGTGCTGTGATGAAATTTTTTTCATTTGATGCTGAAAGCTGGGCTCAGGATGTACATGAGCATAGCCTGGGTTTTCCCTCTGCAGCTGAGGCAGTTCAAAGGGGATGCCATAATTTGCTTGTAGAATATTCATTACCAATTAACATAATCAATGGAGATCTCCTCCATTTAGAAGGGCAAGATAAGCCACTATAGTTGCATTAGTAGTGCCCTGTCAGAATCTAATCCTGTACGGGTAGATGTTTTCTCTGTATTTTTCCACCACTGTTTAAGAGTTTGGCACCTTCAAGGAGGGAAAAAAAACCTTTTTAAAATCTTAACTAGCTGCACAGTGAGAGCATAACTCTGATTTTTATCACTTTTATGTGGTCTTAGATTCTCCCCAGTTCTTCCCCCTTAAGAGAGCTCTTCTCTTCAGCAACATAACATACTCATTTTTTCAGTGGGCATAGGCAGAATTCCCCTTTCTCATAAAGATTCCTTGGACATTTTTTTAAATGTCATTCTATCTACTCACATTCAGCTTTCAATTCCTGATTTCAATGTTTTATCACCCCTCTTCATCCCCTGTTTTATATGCTGCTTTTCAGCAGTTCCAATTCTTCCTGGTCTAGAGAGCACCAGCACAAATTTCAGCAATACTGCTCATCACCATTTTTGCTTTCCATCCTTCATAAACCAGAAATATAATCATTGGACCTATCCCAAGTCTTGTGATACCAGATAAATCACGATTTTATTTGGTGCAAGGACTTCTATTTATTATTTGTGTGAAAAATGCAGTTTTATAAATGGCAAAGTGGTCTTTGGTAGTTAAATCCACTAATTTTTTTCTCTCCTACACACTCACATAAAGCTCATGGATTGCAGAGGCAGAGCAATTCTCTGTTTGCCATCTTCCCTCCCATCTAACAGAAACACCCATTATTTAGGGGGAGAGGGAAAGCTAAATCCCACTGTCACACCCAAGCCAAATCTGCATTTTAAGTCAATATCCTCTCTTTCATCAAATGCTGTATGTGTGAGACAGACATACCTTTATCCTTTCAATTTCATGGCAAAGTGCCCATGTCCAAGGAACTCAAAACCTTCCTGTCAGCACCAGCCTCTGCCTAAATTTTTATTCACAGCTGAGCTGACTGACAAAAGAATCCCGTGGTGTCCCCCCAGGGCCAGAGGACTCACTCAGGGTGACACCAAACGCTGCCACCAGGCATGCCCAGGCTCTGATAACTGGTGGGGAGCAGGGGGGTTCTTTGGGGTTTCCTCAGTTCCTGGGTCTAGCTCATATTCCTCCTCTTTTTAATGCTATTCCAAGGCAGATCCTGCCTGAAACATGACCCTCTTCCTTCTTTTTTAATCCTCCAACTGAACCTACAAGTGAAAGTATTCTGCAGTGTAAGTTTATTAGAACAAATATTATTTTGTAGCCAGTGGCTAATAGTCCTAAAAAAAGTAGCAAAATTTAGCCATTATTTTCTTAAAGTGAATTATTCCAGAATTGCAGTAAACAAAACATACATTTTTCTGCTTTTGAATTTCTTGTGTATTATCACCTAGAAAAAAGGGATTCAATTACTTACTCTCCATACAAGTACTTAATTTACCTTTTTGGAGTGGGGGCAAGGAGACAGCTCAGGTGCAGCTGTACAATATTATGTTGCGATTTTCATTTCTAGTTCTACCTTCTGGACACACACTCCTTGGTCTTCCTAGGAAATACAAATTTTCAAAATACAAACCAAATACAAGCTGATGTTACTTTTATGCCTATTTCCCATTCCTCTGCATTCACTTGTGTGACTGATTTGTGTGTGAAATGGTTTCCAAGTTTGCAAGCAAAAAGCAGTTAAGAAACAAAATATTTATACTCTTCTAACTTGCACTTCCTGTCTAGCTAGATCCAATACAGATGCAAAGTCATTGGTCTGCTTTCCACAGATCTATAATAAAATAATTAAATTAGTGAGTTGTGTTTAGATCAGAGATTCTTGGCTGCCAGCTCCTAAGAACTTGGGGAATTCTGAATCACAGAAGGATCATTTGGAGTCCATTTGGCAGAAACGTCAGAAACTTGCTGCTCCTGGGAACATCCTTTTCCAATAACATTTATAGCTCTAGATGGAAGTGAAAAGCACCATATGTTAAGAGTTTCCTGCAAAGCTTCCTGGTAAGAGAGGAAATAAATTCAACTTGTCACATCTGCTCGTGGACCAGTCAAGTAGGATTTTATCACAGCTTTAAGTGGTTTACAAAACTGTCCTGTTATCGACTGGAGGGAGCTTTACTTCTCAAGGCTTTTTTTTAATATGTATGTTTATATAATCTCAATCAAATTAATTATTTGTCAGTGGAATTCAGTAACATGTATTATTATTTATCTCCAAACAGCAAAGATTACTCAATTATTCAGCTAAAAGCAATAGTTCAGTTGGAAGCCAATTTGCACGGTTCAGCTGAATAAAACTAAACAGTCCCGTTCTGCCCTTCGTTTTTCTAACCCCAGCTCTGTATATTGTATCAAATTTTCCATTATGAAATACATTTAATTAGACAGAAGTCAAGCTTCTAACCTATTCAGAAATCTTAGGTCCTAAGCACTGCAAATGTAGTGTAAACAGCTGGCTTCAAATTCCCAGGGAGTCAAGGATCCCAGAGAAAACATGAACCACTACATCTTGTCTCTGTGCTTGCTCGAGAAATCATTACTCCCCTTACAGAAAGCAGCAATTTGTTATGTAAAGTGCAAAGATAGCACAAAACAAGGCAACAATATTCTGTGGCAGGAATTTTTGCAAAATTCACAGCTCTATGAAATTAGGCATAGGCAAGCTCCACAAGTACACATGCGTTTTTTGGCATCTTGTCCTGTTCTCATTGAAGTCAGTAGGAATTTTGCCACTGACTAAACAAAGAGGAGGATTGGGCCCAAACTATGCAGCTATTTGCCAAAATAATCAAGTTACAGGAAATTGCTCTCCAAAAGGTAGATGCGTTTCAAAATTCTAGATGCCTACTTGGAGCTGATCTAATTTACACAGACCAGGCCATATACTGTTCCCTGCCTCTGCACACAGCTCCCTTTGATGTTAATGGGAATCTGATGCTGCTTCAGGGCAGTGCAGAACACGTCCCTTGGAGCCCATTCCTTCCACTCTATCCCTAAAGAGCGAGCAGAAAGAGAGTGGAAGTAACACATCACATTACATCCAATATTCATGCAATTACTGAAGAACACTGTATGTATTTCATTTGCAAACTGTCCATAATAATTTAATTTTCTCTCCTCAACTTATAATATGTTAATTAGGCATGAAATTAAATGCTTTTTAACATACAACTGATTATGCTATAATATATCCAACAAAGATTGATTACTGAATAATAAATTGTCATTTGCATAAATATTTATATAATTTATTTTTAAAAATTCCATAATGCATAAACAGATAACATGGGAAAACAACAAGTTCTATGACAGAAATTGTACTTTTCCTTTCAGAGACCTTTTTCCTTGAGACTTGTGAAGACTTCCTCATATATTAGGGAACCAAACTGTACTCCACACCATAAGGAGGACTATAGTCCTTCTTTACATGTTATCAGAACTTCATAATAACATAACATCTTGTTCTTAATGTGCACCAAAACCCAGAAAACTTGTCAGAAGAGGAGAAAAATACACCTTAATTACAATGCAATGCATATTACCAATTTACCAATTCAATTTACCCAACATGGAATTTTCATTAAAAACTGACCTTGCATTTGGGATCAGTCCTTGCACTTGCCCATACCAATGGCAAAACCTCTTCTTTCTGGACTGCTATCTATCATTCTCATATCTGACACTCAAAAAATTTTACTGCAATTATTTCAGTGTTGGTTTCTCTGTGACAAAATTACAGTCATACTCATTACTTTACCAGAGAGGTAACAGCCGATAGTTTTTGTTTACAAGACACCCAGGATAACTTTCAAATATGATCAGAAATCTAAAGAAACTCCATTAACAGAGGTGATGAGAACTTGTTCAGCAGATTTCCCAGCAATTCTGGTCACACTCACTCAGCCTGGCTGATAGCAAGAGTCAGGTTTTTTATGGACTACATGTCCTTGAGGAACATTCCACCAGCAACAACTCAGACACCTTCTCACTCCTCCACAAAGGGCCTGCAGCAAAGCTGACTGAAGTAAATGCAAAGACTTCCCAAGACCTCACAAGCTTTGGATCATGTTCACGTTTTGCACAATATTCGCGTAAACCAAAGATCGTTTACAGGCGAGTCCCAGTGCTCAACTCTGTTCTGCCCATGCTGAGTGGGAAGGGAGATTCCAAACTGATTTCAGTGGGAAAGAAAAGACAAATTTCCTGTAACTGGATAAGTGCCTCTACCTTGGCTAACTTTGTTTATGCTTCTTATTGGCCTATTTAGAAGTGTCAAAGGCATTAAAAAAACCCACACCATCATTCAAAAAATGCAGTCAAAACAATGGAGTTAGATTTTTTTGGACATACTGAGTTGCTGCTTACAAGCCAAAGAGCAAGAAAGAGTTTGGAATAAATCACACTGGCTAGAACACAGAACCCTCTTGTAGAAAGAAAACTGGATTTAAATGCCTGATTTAGGATGACCGATTAAAAATAATTTTCAGTTATTCAAAAAGGAGAAAGTTTAATGAGAAAACTGCTATGAGAAATGAAAACTGCAACTAGGTTTTTTTCTGCACCTGATTAAAAGTCACCAACTAGCCAGCAGAAAATGCCAAGGAGACATATTCCACACAGGGAACAAGACTAAAATAGAGCCCAGCTTTGGTTCACTGCTGCAAGCTGCTGTGCACCTCTTGAGAAACACTCAGCTCTATACAGAAATCAGTGGGAGTTTTAGTAACTCAGACTGTTACAGCATCAAATTTTTGGATATTAATGTGGATTATGTTTAAAAAGTCTGTTTTCTTGCCCAGAAATTCTGTGATGAATTTGCTCTTCAGTAAGTTTTCAGGAAGCACTCATCATTAGTGGAAGGATGTGGTATAGTATAAGCTTTTTTTGAAAAGTTTTGAGATTATACTTCTCCTGGCTGCTGCAAATGTACATCTGAGAAAGGAGGTGGGAGTCTCTGCACAGCTGAGAGCTCTTGGGACAGCAGAGCCTGATGGGCTGCCCAAGAGCTCCTCCTGGGTTCCTCCCAGGGACTGCACAGAAAATGCCATAAAACTGAGCCTTCTAAGCAGTTTCTGCAGGGGTATATTTTTTTCTTTCTCTCTTCTACTCCTTTCCACTTCTCTTTCTCATTCTCAATTACTCTCTCCTTTTTGTTTTCAAGGTACTGTGTAAGAGGATTTTGTTTTAAGAAATGATGCTCTTTTTGTGAGTATTCCATCACAGGTGGAGAGCACCAGACCATCCATGTCTGCTAAAGCACAGTCCATCTCTTAATATTGTTGTTCTGTGTTTGGCACCAGCTTCAAACTCCATTTCTTATAAATGCACAGAACTCTGCAAGTTGCAATCCCTCAGTACAAACTCAATACCCTGAATTCTTAGAGATTACTTCCATGATCTCAAAATGCTTAGAGATATCAATATCTCTTCTGCACACAGAAAATCTGGGGCACAAGTACATGAAATGACTTAGAGTGTACACCCAGTCTATAAAGCTACACACTGGTCACACAGCTAACCATCGACTTGATCTTCTAATATTCCTAAAGTAACCAAATAAAACTTTACTTCCTTACAAAATTTGACTAACCAACTCATTCTTTTTCGTTCTCTCTAAAATTGCTGTATATCTTCCTTTTAAAGACTTTTTTGGAACTCTTGAAAGCTGTTCTCACTGCACTCCCTCCTCCACCCCACCATTTGATCCGGCTGTGCTCCAGCTGGGTACAAGAAGGGCATTGTGTTTCCCTCCATGCCTCAGCTGCTGTGCTCCACAGTCATGCTCTTCTGTATCCACTTTTTACTGACATATTTCTTATGTGCAGCACACTGCGAAAGGGATATGGGATGTTACATGAGGTGTGCCAAAATGCTTTATTATTAAATATTTTAAATTAATCATGTGTGATAGTTAATTATTCATTCAAACAAACCATGAAAAATAGGGACTGCAGCAATTTCCTCTCTCCAGTATCAGAATGCTACTAAATGTATGGCACAATAAAACACTCAAATTAAAACTTCCTGATGTGACACCAAATTACTAAATACCCAAACTGTTGAAAAATTAGAAGTATAACCCTTACACAACATATTTATTATATTCATGTCCTACTTAAAAATGCATCTTATTTGGAAGAAAAGAATGTTCATGATCTCTCTTCTACAAATTGGAAAGGAAGTTTCTTGATTTACCTGAAACTTTTGAACAGCAACATAAGCAAACCTTAAGGAAGGCAAATTATGTGCAAGCAGTTGATGGCGTATGGTGAAATTAAATAATTACATAGCAGAATGTAACCTCTTGCAGTCAGTCTTTCCCACCTGAAAAACTTAATTTTTATTATTCCTAGTTACTTAGAGTGCCCTTTGCCAAGAAGGAGTAAGAACAAAAGTTCACTGCCTCAAAGAACTTGAAAATGAAAATCTTATTACATCCTACTTGTGACAAGGCTAGTGTTGGTGGAATCAGTCCTTGTAATAAAAAACGTCATGTGATATGAAGAACTTTTAGGAAAGAAGTGAAAAAGGAAAAAAAAAACACATAAGAAAGAAATCTCTAAAAGAGATGGAGGTTAAGATAGAAAGAAAAAGTTCAGCCAAATCAAAACATGCCCTGTCCAATGCTATCTTTTTCTACACTCTCACATGTCTCAGGGTCAGACTGAATAGTCCTCTCTTGCCTTTCCCTAACAATCACCAAAGCCATAAAAAAAAAAAAGAATCCCAGAAAGATAAAAACAGAATAGAAAAGATTAAAGAACCCATACCCCAATCTTATTTTTATTTATGGTTTTACTATAATTTTGTCATACACACTCAGCTGTATAGTTTACTCCTATATCATTCCTAAACCCTGCACAAAATGTAAACATAAGACTTTTGACTGAACTTAATGATTCTGTTTTGAAATGCCTGGTTTCTGGCAGAGATATCATTACAGTATATATTCCTGAAGATTCAGTGTAACGATCAAAGCACTCTGAAAGTACAGTGATCAATGAAGAGCTGTTTGTCTGTCAATCCTTCAAGAGAAGCAGGAGTGCCCAGCTCAGCAGAACAGCAGGAGAGCACGCTGCCATCTAAGGGAATTGCAGCTTGGTCACGGTCTCTCCTAGGTAATAATAATTTGTCATTATTATTTCTTTTCTTACTATGAAAAGAGATACGTCTTCTGTGAACCCTTTTGTTAGATTGCAATTTACAGGTTTAACCTTTCATTAGTCTCTATCCACTTTCATTAAAGCCACTAATTTGACAAGTGAATGACTTCTTTTTGAGAGGTTTGTCCTTTCCTTTCCCAAAGAGATTTTTTTTCACCTTGCCTATCAGCCTGGCCCAGGCACTGAGTGTCATTATTGCCTTCTCTGCTGACAGCAAGAGGATGGAGCAGGAGAGCACCCAGGCAAAGGTTTGCAGAGGTGCAAACAGATTACATACATGAATGAATTTTAATACTGGTCACCTTTTACTGTACTCATACTCTGTTCCTTTCTCCCTCTCCCCTCCAGTAAAAGCCCATGTCACCTCTCTCTGTGTTGGCGAGATATTCCTAACAGCATCTTTGAATCTTTGTCCCCTTGCACATCCTTCTTCTCTACTTCCTTCTGCTTTGATTCTCCTTTGCTTTCTTCTGTTTCATCTTTTCTCTAGTCAGGTCTCCTATTATTTGCTTCATCTTTTGTTGCTCTTTTCCCCCTTCACATTCGCTCTTTTTCTGTGCTGCTGACTTGACTTACTTTCTTCTCCCTTTTTTTTTTCTCTTCCCCACCCCAAACAGCTTTTCTAATCTTTCTCTAAAGCACAGCAGAACAAGCAAATTAGAGAATCTTGTTAATTTTGTTAATCTAGCACCTCCTCAGTGTTGTTTTTTTCTTGATCGTTCTGCTCCCTCTTGCTTTTCTACAAGCAAGGATAAACAACTTTAAATGATAAAGGGCAGAGAGAGAGGAAAAGATAATGTACTTGCTCTTCTGATGCTCTCATGATCCTTGCTGGAGCCATTTGCTAATTTTTATATCTATTATCTATTTGGTTGTTGCATAGTAAAAGCCTTCTCCTTTAAGCCTCCAAATAAGCCAGATACAGCCTTTCACTCTTCTCTATCATTTCATGGCTCTTCAGTTTTTTATAGTAAGAAACTGGAAATACATTCTGCACAGTGTTATTTGTAAGCTTCTTTCTCTCTCCCCATCCCTTTCAGTTTTTGAAGTGTTATTTAACTGTCAAAGTTTGGGACACTGTACTTGAAAAATACTACTCAGCATCCCTACCCTGGAAGACCCATGAGAGAAAAGGAAATAAACCCTCCTGAAAGCGTTTATGTTCCCTGAACAGCAGCACATGGAATGTCTGGGAGTCATTAGGCTCCTTCAGCTGTTACAATATGGGTGAACGTTAGCCAATACATAAGAGCTGTTTGGAAAGAGCCAGCATTAGTGGGGTCAGAGAGGAATGGGTTCCATTCTGTACAGTGAGGTTTGTGTCCTATACAGCCTCTGTTTCATACTGCCAGATTCAATGAGCTGCGACAGGTTGTTTCTTCTCAGGTCAGATTGTGCATGGGGCTAGCAGTGCATGAAGGAAAAATGGTAGGGAGCCCTGAGGTTATTATACAGACGAGGCATAAGCAATTGGAAAAAGGAATGAAATGCAAACTGCCATGACAAAAGGAAAAGGATAGAAAATATAAAAGTTCAGGCCAGGAAATCACCAGGAATGGAGAGAAAAAGAGGGGAGAAGTGGGAGGTAAGACATTTTAGCTCCTACCTACTCAGTAAATTTCCTCAGATTACTCATAATACATGAAATTATACATAATTCTCCTCAAAGCTGTTTACAGTGAAGCTACTTCTACCTCAACGTCATTTACTATTTACAGACAACAAGTAGCAATAATTTTTATCTATGATTCATAAAAACATGGTATGATATATACATGTATACAATGTTATCCAAAAAACTTAAGCTCTTCCTGGGAACACACACTCAAATCCCTAGGAAGAGAAATGCATTTTTTCTCCTATTACATATATAGGTTCTTTCAACTGAAAGTGTTGAGTCTTAGACAAAGGAGCACAGAAAACCAAAAGTAAAGCTAGGAACAGAGATGAGTGTCCTGCTTGCAGAGTCTGGCTCTGAGCACCCTTCACCCTTTTTCATAAAGACATTTTGAAGAAAAAACTAAAATTGTAGCAGACGTCAACACAACTGGTCATCAGGTAGGTCTTGAAATGTACCTGGGGTGAGAAAGATGACAAAGAGATAATCTGTTGACATTTAATTGATAATTTCTAGATATAATTTTTCTCAATACTGAAGTTATAGGCACTTTAAATCTTAACTATATGTTTCTCCACCTGGGAAATTTAAGCGTTCCAAACAGACAAGTCTAATGCAAGCAATCTCGGGTTCTTGAGATACCAGAACAGCCAAGCAACAAAACACCACCCAGACTCAAGGGAAGAATACCAGGAAGTTGCTTCACTTAATATCTCACAAGCCCCTTCTCTCACTAGATTTTGGAAATCAGTTTTTTAACAATCTAATCTGGAATCTTCAGCTATTGGCTGATTAGATTCATTTTCTAGATCCACAAGCAACCTAAGAAATGGAATATGGTGCTCTGCATTTCAGTAAAGCCAAGATTCCAACCTTGAGCATATAATCCTAAATGATTCAAGAACTGTTAGAACAATCTTCAACTAAATTAGCAAAAGAACTTCATGATTTATGCTGTCATTGCTGTCTTTTCCAAGGAGAATAAGGTTTTATCTTATTTTGTTTTTAAATGATCAATTAAAGAAAAGTTGACTGGTGACAAGAACACTTCTAATTACTAAGTTTTCACAGTATTAAATACTTAAAGTTAGATCAACCAGCATTTAGCAAACTACGGCTCCCCCTTTCTCCCCCTCCATATACACACTTTTTTCTTTCTAAAAGCCCTCTACTGAATTAGCTGTTAGGTACTAATTGCAAATGATTAAGCACTCACTAGTCTTACACTTCTTGCTTTAATATTAATGTGATGTATTAGCATGGAACATGGCTTGTATTAATATTATAAATGGAAGCCTGCATGGATCACTGCCTACTGTTTTGCATTACAAGGAGCATGCAGCTAAAGAAAAAAGTCCAATTTAGACTAGAAAAAGCCTAGTACACCATATATTTCTGTTGGCAACAAAGAAGTAAAAGGACTGAAGAAAATAAAGTTAAATACTATCTATTTATATAAACAGCATATCATTTTTTCCATAAGTAGCAGCAGCAAACATACGAAGAGAGAAATTTCTCTCATCCATCTCTGAAATAACTGGAATATATGAAGCTAAAGTTAAATTTAAATTACTCCATTAAGCAGAGCCATGCCACAGACAAATATCTTTTCTGTGTTGCTCTACAGAGGTAACAAATTTGTTTTTTCTGAATATATCAGGTTCAAGGATTATACTCCATTTAAACATCTTACTTGTGATCTCGTATTCATAGGATGCCAAAGAGTACTTAGTGTGTTTTTAAAGTTTGTATATTTGTAATTATTTATCCTTCCCCCCCAAGGTAGCTTTCTCATTTCTTCAGCCACCATGGGCATGGAAAACATAGGTATGTTAGCATGTGCAGCTTAACTAGCTTGCCTCATGTTTGTTACACAAAATAAGCTGTGTGCTAAAATTGAATCCAGTTTGTTAGAAATGAAAAACATTGGTTTCATTCTTCATTGCTTTGTGCAACTATAGATGGACATAATATGCTTAGATGATAGGCAAATGAAAGCTCTCTGCACATGAACTGTGTCAGTTTTAAAGAAAAGCACCTTCTACAAATCTATTTTTCTCAGGAAGCTAAAGAATCTCCTCCAAGATGAAATTTTTAATGCTAGTTATTGGAGAAGTATGGAAAATATGACATGTACACTTAAAAATAAATGACAGGTTTCCTCATCTGGAAAACACAATACGTCTCTTTTTTAGTTTTTCTCTTGAAGTTGGTTATGAGAAAAAGCTTGTGGAAGGAAGAGAAATTATTTATACAGTATTCTTATAAATAAGTTGGAAGGATCAATAAAAATGCGACTTCAGAAAGAGAAAGCCTGAGAGCAGAAAAGTGAAACCAGCAGCAGAATCCTGGGATACCTTTGTCTCTACAATAGGAGCAGGAATGCATAGTGACAACCGAGAAAGGAGTGATGTCAAAGCTCTGAGCTATAATGTCCCATAGACACACATGACTGCTATTGACATCAGAGAGGCTTCCACAGAAAGCAAAAGGAGAATCTAGTGCAGAGATTGCTCTTAAAGAGAGTGAACAGCTCAGCCACATCCCAGCATGTAACACAGGACATCACCACTCATCAGCCAACTCCCGGGGGCAACTGGTGCCCCCGCTCATTTAAAACTGTGCCTGGATCAAGGAACATCAACACAGAAACAGCAGAAGTGAAAAGAGGGTGTGCTAAGGCAACAAACAGGCTGTAAAGAGCCAAGGAGCAATGGATGGGAAGGACCCTCCCTGGCAAAGCACAACCTCTTTGCAAGCTCCTGTGCTCTGCCTTCAGCTGTTACTGTAGGGATTCTGTGATGGTCCCGTGGCAGAGCCCGGGGCAGGCTGGCAGAGAGGACTGTCTGAGCACAGGAGTGAGAGCTGGCAGCAGCTGTGCAAGACTGTGTGTGTGATCGTGTATTAAAGTCAAAGACACATTTAGGAAGCACTGTGATTAGAAAAATATTCCTTTTTCAACAATAAAAAGTAGGGTTTATTATTTTTTAATCTCTGCTAGATTTAATGGGGGATTATGAAGATGTACCTCTAATTGGTCTAATGAATTTTTAAATTTTGTTTTCTATAGTATGTCATTATAAAAAAGCAGCAACATTGGCCCATTGTAGCTTTGCCTTTTAATGATTTCTGCTGCCATCATCTTGAAGCACCTTTAGCATAGGGAGATGCTTTTCCCAATATTTCTTATTCCCGACCAGCCAT
This sequence comes from Gymnorhina tibicen, assembly GCA_013399875.1. NCBI lineage: Eukaryota > Metazoa > Chordata > Aves > Passeriformes > Artamidae > Gymnorhina > Gymnorhina tibicen. Next base: position 1,295,088 of record VXAZ01005363.1, on the reverse strand, counting down.
CTCAGAAAGAGACAGGAGCTGACTAAATTACCCATGGCCACAGAGTGATGCTGAGGCAGGTTCAAGAGTTAACCCAGTTCACTTGAATCCTACTGAGTCAATTTTTTGTCACAGAAGCTGGCATAAAGTTGTTCATCTAGGAGGATGGAGACATACCTTATACACATAGCAGACATGCAGATTTTTCTGAGATGGATGACAGTGAAAATTCTCTACCTCCCTGTGAAAAGATGAGTAAAGGATTGTTCAACTTTAGCTTCTTCATTAGTCCAAGAATGCAACATTATTAGGGCTAATTTTATGGAGATATATCTATATAGATATATATATATATAGAGAGAGAGAGAGACATATATATTCAGAGGAGGAACTTTGGAAAAATAATAATCAGATTATTAAAAACACTATCAGATTACATGGATTCTGATAGAAGACTGGTTTCAAGTTCAGATTGCTCTCTAGACCTTGAATTCCAGCTCTTAAATTATTGAATTTACAACCTTGATAATGCTTGAGATTTTCAATGTATATCTTTGTTATGACTGCATATACAAAGAACTGTTATAGAAATTCAGTGTTTTCCTATATTTATCACACACTGTCACAGAAGTTTCTCAGTCTTCTGTTTTTAGAATTGGAAATAAACCTATTGCTAAGAAAATAATTTTCAATAGAAACTACTTCCTACCAGAATCCCAGTACTGGTAATTCCTTGGAGTAAATACTGCCATTTCTGCGATTGAATCAATGAAACTGAGCATTGTTTCAAGTCAGATCCATATCTGATTATTATTCAACTCAGTTTTAATCTCTAATGCAGGACAGGAAAACACAACAGCAGGTTCCCATCTCCAGTGAGGGCTCTCCTTTGGGAATTATGTATTTCTCACTAGCAGCGGCTCTTTGAAGCTGCAAGGCAACCACTTATTCCATAGTGTCTAATACAAAAAAGGTGCTGAGCGTCACCCAGACACCATCTTACTGGGTGTCACAGCTCACTCATAAAAGAGTCTGCCACCACTCTTCCATTTCTTTCATTTATATTATCTGCTGCACCAGAGTGGTTTGGGATAATTGACGGGGGAATTCTGCTAACATGAACTTTGGGACTGAATTGTTTTCGATTAGTGAATGTTCCTATTGCCCACTGGTGACTGCCTGTGCAAACATTCATTCTTCAGAAATGCTACTGAGGTTCTTTCTCTGAAAAAGAATGTTTGGAAAGAATTCAAAACAAAGAAAAAGAACCCAACAGTAAGAAGTAAACACAAGAATTCTTGTGGCAGTAAGAGAACCAGGGGAAGCAGTAGGTTGATACATGACTACCTGCACTACTCTGTTCAAGGTTTGTGCTATTACTTCATATTAAATTTCAGTTTCTGCTGAACTTTCCCAGGAGTTTTCCACTTATTTTCCTTTTGGAAAGAATGGGTAAAATTAGCCACTAGAAGAGCTGGATGGTAGAGGAATTGTACAGTATATGGCTTTACCAACTTGGATTACATCTACATCTATGAATACATCTCAGTGGTGTAAGACACTTGCCTGAGTGTACCTCATAGTACAGCAAAAAAATCCTGCTGCTGGTGTTCTAATCCATGGGATGCCAGGCTCAGCAAACGTGCTTCAATTTCACTATTCTTTTTACACAGCACTGACTTGATGAAAAGTTAGGGTATTATTCTTGTTAAAACAGTTCACTTTCAACAGTTGGAAGGGTTTTTATCATTTTATTTGGAATTATGTATTAACGCTGAAATGCATCTCCTCCCTCAGTATGTTTCACTCCTTTTTCAGGGTAGTAAGCAATATTGAAAGGTCTAAAATCTCCCTTTCACAGTGCCAGCTAGCTCACTCAAGTGAGCAACAGTCGCTTTAGCCAACGCATGTCACAGAAATCTCGATATTTTTATTGAATATTAAAAACAGCTTGACAAATTTCTCATATGAATTATAATTCTTCAATTTTCAATATATGAACCACCTCTTCAGTGCTCACTACACTAGTCTGGATAGCAGGACAGTTGGAAAAGAGATATCAGCCTTCACTACTGATTACACTGCAGTGGAATCGCCCACCCTCTGCTGCCTTAGCCCTGCTGACTTCTGCAAACAGTTGGGGATGTGGGAACAGAGTCTCTGCAAAGTCTTCTGTCTACAAATATTTAGTAACTTGATCTTACACTGATCTGAAACACCAAGTCCCAACTCAGGAAAACATTTCAAACTTTGTTTAGTTTTAATTCAATAAATTACCTTACTGAAGTCCACTCACTGAATTACTTTGGTGCCTAAAGTGCAATAAAGTATTTAAGCACGCACAGAGACAAACTGCTCCACACTTTTGAAGCTTGTACTCTTAACTGAACACATCTTAACTGCGTGTCACGCTTCAGAGCTGAGGAATGAGACTCTCACCCATTTTACTTCCATTTGTCTGTAGTCCTTAACAAGAAGCGTCTTATTCAGTCACCTCTTATTGTATCGTATCGGGTCTGCAAGCACTATAGCTTCAAAGAGGCAAAGTGCTAAAAATGAGACAGGCTGATCATATGAGATCAAAAATATACAAGAATTCGGAAAAGGAGGTGGAGAAAAAAAAAGGCAAAAGGAATGAAAGCATGTGCTTACAATTCCTGGACAAGAACAGTTCTCTCAAAGACAATGTACTGTACATATGTTATTTATATGCCACCATTTTAATGGCTCTTCAATGAAAAACATCTTGTTACCATAGTAACTGCCACATTGCGTGCTGTCTCTGAGACTCCTACATCATCACACAGGACACGCACAGCGTTTCACACCAATAAGTCATGGGCATGTCTGGTGTTTTACCAAAGAACAACGTGCACATATTTTCTCTACTTTAACCCATTATCTTGCACACACACTATTGATGTGAATTTCTCAAAGAAAAAGGAAATGGAAAAGGAAAATTGTGCTCTTGTTATTTCTCTTATTGTTTTGGCGGAGAGCAACATGTGCTCATAATGGCAACTCACAATAGGAGGAAAAACCCCTTTTATTTTCAACTGTTATATTAGCTCTCCATGTATCCACAAGCTATTTACAAGTTGAAGAAGAACCTGTTGCATTGTTTCATCTCATTTTAAAAGTGCCTACTTAATTCCTTTTGGCATTTCTGTAACACTGATTTTTCAGGATACTTTGCAGGGAGTTATGCACATTTACAACAGAAATTCCCTGCAAAGGCTCTCACGGTGCGGTACAGGCAGAGGTCTATCTCCGTCCTCCACCCCATCTTTTATATATGTAAGATTTTGTACATCTTACCTAAGCCATTGCACAAGAAATTTCTGTTGCCCCATTTACTACCATATTTCTATCCAATGCTTTAATTTTTTAGTCATAACTACCTTAAAGATTTAAAACTACACAAAAAGTGGACTGAATTTTTCCTTTGGGAATGGGCACAATAAAAAACGTTTTGTCATGAGCCTAAGGAAATATTTGGTGTCTGTACATAGTCTCCACAGGTAGAACTTCAGAATAAATTATGCAAGAGTATCTTCACACTGCATGCAACAGCTCTGAATCCTGTGAACCAACATCCATTCAGCCGTATAGCTGAAGAAAACACAGGTAAACAGTCTGCTGGTTCTAATTTGATGAGTGTAACATCTCCAGACAGTTTGTTCACTTTAAATTGACAAGATTATTCATTTTGAATGCATTATCACACTATAACTTCTTTTTTTTAAACCAGAGGATGATTAACCCTGGAGCTTACCTGTGGGAAATAAACTATCAGTGTTGTTTGCTATCTTCAGGATACAGTTAGCAGAAACGCCAAGCTGTTAAACTTATATCATTACAATACTGTTAAACATAGTAGCAGATACTCAGGGAGCCAGTGCTTGAATATTTCTTAAGAAGGAGAGTAGGAACCATCATTGCCAGACTTAAGGTTCCTGTTCTGCAACACAGGATAGATATAACCATTTCTCACTGCAAAATCCTCTCTTACAAGAAACAAGGACACCAACATTCAAGCCAGCTTCTTGCTATGCCTCAATGTTAGAAGACCCAAAAGTCTCCTAATTTGAGGGCAGATGAAAGTCAGGCAAGTTTACTCTGTAGTCCAGGAAATGACTAGAAGATGATTATACAGAGGGCTGAGGGGAAATCCCACCATTGGAGGATTGCTGCTAGGTCAGCACCAGGTCCTTCCAAGGGCTCTGCCTCGCAACAGGGACCAGCAAGAAAAACAGATTTTGAATGTATGGCTTGTAGCCACATTAGTTTTCCCCAAGTTATAGAAAACATACCTAACTTACATTAAAAATGTGACTCATCTGGAGAGATATTTTTCTTTGAATATTCCAGGATATCCTGCATTGTCACTGATAGGGACAAAACTTGTTCAACTTAAAACTTTTTAATTGACTAGAAAGTATGGAAGCCCTGAGGCCACAAATACACATTGCACAACAGACTGTTTCTGCTTTCTCACTAAGAATCAGGAGAAGCCTTGCAGTATTTTCCTCTTACTCATGGAACTGGAAACTGAAAAAAACCAACGATTTTCTCACACTGTACGGAAATGAGCTCAGTCCCAAGACAGATACCGTGAGCTTTAAATTCTCACACCAGGAGTTATTTCAGACCTGACAAAACACACCCGTTTATAATATTAAGCATAGGTTCTAATGATAGGAGTCACCATATCTGCACATTCTAGGCCACACTGCTGTGCAAAAAAATGGAGGTGGTGGGAGGTGGGAGTAGAGTGTTGTTATTTCTTTTTTCTGTCCAGATTGCAAGGAACCTCTTGTTACTTGTATCAGAAATTCTGCTGTGGTCTGTTACTCAGTCAAAAGATAGAGAGCATGAAATTAGAGCTTAACATAAAAAAGTTAATATGCCCATATAATCTATTTCTATTGCTAGGTTTCAGACACAGAAAAAAGCCATGTAAAATTCTATATGTACCTGAAAATTTTTCCAGTTTTTAAAAGAACAGGATGAAATAGCATCAAAGATTATAAAACAGTTCAAACCTTCCTGTGGGAACAAAAGCCAAGAATAAAGCCAAAACTTTTAACATTTAAAAACATACAGATACTACATTAGTAGAATTTTAAGTTTTATAGTTTAATAACTTCCCTAAGTTTGGCTGACTGTTTCAAGCTTTGGTTTAATTTCATTAGTTGTGATTTTACTTTGTATTCCTCAAATTCTTAAATATCCTCACACTTGAGTCCTTTTTGTAGCTTTCTTCTCAAACCTCCTACTTCCCATTCTAGTGAATCACTAAGACAACTTTAAATGGTTATTGCACATCTAATAGCACAAGCATCAATTATGTGGTTTTTTGCTGTTTAATATCTTTAAATTCTAAGTTTTAGACCAAAAAAACCCAACAAACCCAAGCCACTCTGCTTGCTCAGAAATCATAATCTGCACTGTTATTGATACTAACAGTAAGGCTCTGCAACAGCAAAACACAGATTCTGTGGCAGAGTTGGAAGAAAGTGAAACAACTGGATGTCACTTTGGATTTGGTTTCTTTACATTTTTAAATTGTTCGGCATTGTGCAAGAGCAATATGGTTTAAAAATAATAAGAAAAGACAAGTGAGAGACCACTACTTCCTGTATTTTGGTCAATTTAGTGCATAGAGTTCTTTCTACCTATAACTCATCAGTGGCATACGGGAGAAATAAGGGGAATGTGGGAAAGAGATGGGAAAAGGAAATGTACTTTGGTTATTTTAGAAGACTCTTAATAGCTGCTAGCAAACTAACAGGGAAAAAAAGGGAACCCATTCCAAACCTTCATATGTTCTAAAGCCAACTTTCTTTTTTCTCCAGCACTGGAGAGAAGAAGTCACTCACTCAGACATCCAAGATCCATACCAGCAAGATTTAATTGTGAACTCTGTTGCTCGTCCTATGTGTCTGAAGTTTTTTCCACATCTCATTGCATCAAGGAGAGAAAAGTGTAGTTATGATTTCAAAACTTGCTGAAGCAGCACTTATTAAAGTATGCAGTCAGGATTCATTTGTGTTTGAGATCTTTCATTACCTAAATTTTAATCCCACCTTTCCAGGCATCACTCATTATCACCTGAAATTCAGGAACCACAAGCAAAAAAGACTGTCTGAACACATGGTTACAAGAGAATGATTTTCTTAGCAAAGACAGACATGTGAAAGCTTTCAGAATTTCTTTTCCAACTCTTGTGAGTTTTTAATGATTTGGATAGCGTGGGTAGTGGAAACAGATGCTATAGTCTCTACATTTTTGGCAGAGGATAAAGCAGCAAAGGCTAACATATTCATGCTGTTTGCAAACTCATGTATACCACAGATCATCTTTCCAAAATACATTTGGGCAGGACAGAAAATTTTCAGCTCTTGATGATATAAAATTATACCATTAATGTCTAAATATATCATTACTTTTTAAAAGAAAATACCCCCCTCCCGCAATGCATAATCTTTGCTGTTCTCAAACGGATAAAGAATACATATCTGGGCAGTCCTTTAGATTCTTTCCTCTTCCACAAAAGAAAATCATGCTTGCCAAGTGCTTGAGGATCCTCAGATGGAAGACACTTTGTATGAGTAAATTCCTTTATTTATTGCTACTACGCAGCATTCAGTACATCCATAATGCTTCCTGCAGGCTGAAGACTATATTAAGACCCAGTGCAAGCAGATGTAACTCCACTGACATCAGCAGAGCTGCACTCACTTTCATCAGGCCTCAGCACGGTCTAAACAATGCTGCCTATGGTCTATACATTGTCAGTTGTTACCAGCGAAGACTTTGTAATTAAATAATAATTGCCTAGATCTGATCCAAAACTTAGGATACACAGAAAAGGAAACTAATACAAAGTAAACATCTATCTCTGCTTTATCTAAGCTCTCGCCTGTCCTAAAGCTTGGTTAGGTGCATTAAAAGAATTTAACCTTTAAAGATGACAGAACAATAAAGCAGTTAAGTATGAACAAGCACTGATAAAGGGTTTGAAGTATTGTATCTTTCATACAACACTGCAACAGCCTCTGCAACTCATACATATCCCTATCCTTTGTGTTATCCCCTCTTAATTAGCTGTAGGCTGTAAAGCTAAGATGCACCTTGCAATCATTTTAAAAATAGCAGTTATCATGCAATAGCCTGAAAGAATTTAAACTGCATTCAAAGCGATGAAAGAAGAGGAAGGTAATTCCAAAATACAAGAAACATGCTATCATCTGAGATCCTAATTCCACTTTGCACAGGTTGGACACTATGCAAGTGTACATCCTCTTTAGGGTCAAAGGGACTATATGGAAAAGGATGCCCTGAAAGGGGATCTGGTTTCAGAATGAGGTTTTCTAAGCATTCCCATAGCTCTGAGTCTAAGGAGAGTATCAAGTAAAAGGCTACTCAGATACTTTGGGTCGACAATTACTTAAAATTGACAATAAAATGCAGGATGTTTCGAGAGTTTCACAACAGTTAGAAAAGAAACCTCAACTCAAGATTCACTGCCTGACCTTTGATCTGACTTTGATCTGTTACTGGAGAGTACTCTGGAAAGCAAGTTTCCTAGAATCAAGCTGATATCTCTGACAGCACCATCAGGGATTATGATGAGTAGATCACACTAATGCTGGCTTGAACTCTATCAAAAACATGGAAGGGGAGAGTATCAATACTTTTCCCTTTGCGAGAAACAGAAAGACACGAAAAAGGGAATGGTGTTATTTTCCAGCTTCTATTAACTATGTCCAGTAACAATTAAAAACAAGACACTTGCTATTTTTTCTCTACAGTGTGGTAAAAAATATTGCAGTATGTTTTGTATTTTGGCTTTTAAGAGTGAGAACAATTTGATCTTTCCAATTATTTTTAGCAAAGTAATGACATAGGCTTTTATACATCATCTTTTGAAAAGGGTGTTTCATGTTTTTTGCACTCCAGGCAATTTAAAATCAGACTTGCCTCATACCAGACTGATACTTAAAACAGGTGGTATTAGAAAAAAAAAATCGAGTGGACAAAAAATCAAGCCTCAGTTAGCTTTTTTTTAGTTTAAATCTACCAGAAATCTCCCCTCTCTTAAACTGTAGGCTATTTCCATATACACAACAGGAATAAGAATTATAAGGATAATCTATCATCTATCATCATCTATCATCTATGACCCTACTCAGTTACACTAAGCATTCTGATTCAGTTCCAATGAATTATACCAATAATTAAAGAAGCTAAAGAAACTAATGTGTTAAGTATACTTTGAATAAAAACATAAACATATTATTGGTCTGGGGTTTTTTTAAACACTTGCAGTGAATTGCCAGAAAGAGACAAATGTGTATTATAGTGAGGTGTTCAACCCAAAACACTCACCTTTCAGAATAAGCATTAAGGCAATATACAGTATTTCCTCATTTGCTTTCCAATTTCTAGCCATGGTCGAACAGTCTGGAATCATGGTGACCACCGTCCAAGTCCTGATTACGGCACTTCTGTGAAAAACAGTGACTACAGCCCAGTGTTGCTGTGTTTTCATCTTTTAAAAAAGCTGTTTTGGTAAAAGAATGGCTCAAAGAAGGTACAGCTGTGATGAAGAAGATGGGGAATAAAAGACAATCACTTTTTGCGAGGATTACTGTGTACCATATCTAATGCTTCTTACTCTATCTGTGTGCTTGAGGCAATAAGCCTTACCAGTAAACCTTTCACCTTTCACATTTTCTATTCAAAGACTGTCAAGACAGATGGCAGTAAATGCCATCTTTATTGAATTATGATCCATACTACTTTACCAGAAATAAGCAAGTATTAATCAAAGTACAAAGGTTTGAAAAAGGTAGAGCTGAGAGAGCTTTCAGAAGAAAACAGCTTGCCAGCTATGCTGCCATATCACTCCCAAAAATTAAAATAAACATCCCAAGAGTTAGAAAACTTGCTAGATACCAAGCAGGGTTGTATGAATCATCTTTCAGAGTATTCTGCCCTTTGTTCTGTCCCATGTGGTCTGTGCCTGGCATGACTGTTTTCCTGGGTAAAAACATAATTATTAAATTTTAATTTCTTTTGTTTTAATTTTAGTGAATTCACCAGACCCGTTAAATTACATATGGTTTTCTTTGGGCCTCTTGTTGGTTTGGGTGGGTTTTTTTATGTCTTGTTTTGGTTTGGGGGTTTGGATTTTAGGGCTTTTTTAAACCTCTTTGCCTCCTCTTGTGGTCTTGCTCACTTTTTGACATCATGTCTTCATGCTTCTGCAATTTGTCTTGGCCAAAGGACAAAATCAACACTGGTCTCTCTCTGAGCAGTCACATTCTTCACACTGCAGGTTGGAGATAGACACTGCAGTAAACCTGCACTCATGTGCTTAGTGTAGGGCCAGAAACAGTCTGTGACGTGTTCCCCACCCAGGAGGAGCTGTGAGCTAGCAAATAATCCAGTAAGCCAAAAACATGTATTACAGTTGGAATCCCTTAGTACACTACAGCTCTGGAACTGTCAAGGAATTACTTGGAACAATTATCTTTCTTCTTTTTATATTTAGCAGCAAAAATACTACTATTTGTAATATAATAGAACCTCTGAGACAAACAGGTATATGATGAGGTACACCCACGTGCAACCTGGGTCTAGCCATGACAACCAGGAACATCCCAATGGGGCACTACAGCCCTTGTAGCCCTCTCACTGTTCCCCATAAAGCCAAACCCCAGATACAGCCCCAGCCATCCCGTAAAACAACTGCTGTTAGAGCCACAGAAGCACAATGAAAGACCTGGCTATAGATATGTGCATACATTAGAAGAAGTACCCATGGATGGATGATCTTTTCTCATATTAGCTTTATTTTATGAGTGTGATTTAAATACTAACCAGCAGGTAGTTGGTTCATTCACTTGTATGCTACAATCGAAGACATCAGTTAAATCATAGCAGGCTTTGAGGAAGAAACTCAGACTTAAAAATTCTGTTTGGTTCAAGCTGGAGCGAAAAAACTGTAAACATCTACTGCAGATGAAAGAGTTTTCTCCGGTGAAATCCCACTAGGTGTTTTTCCAATAGCAATTCTCATTTAACAAGTGCACTCTGCCACGCAGGTGGGACCTGTTACAAGCAACAGCACATTGGAACACAAGCCTTGCGTAATTAATATTTATTACTTACGAATATTCATTTTATTTATGTCTTTATTGCCAGCCTCATACTCTACTAACTGTAGTAGCAAAGCAGTAAAAGTTTCCACTAGTTATATATACCTTCTACTTTCTAAAAATATGTCCAAACACCTAAAACACACATTTATTATGAGATGATTTTAAATTAAATAGAACAAAATAACAACTGATTTATCACTTGTCATAAAAGAAAACAAAACAGTGAGCAACTCCAGATGATGAATACACAAAAATGTCAACATGAGGCAAATTACAGTCTGAAGGAGCAGCTCACGGAGCTGATTTGCCCATGTAGCTGATATTACTCCCCGGTACATTTGATGTGAGCCTGCTTACCTGCTAATGAAAGGAAAGTGAGTTACCCTGTGAACACAGGTGGGCAAAATTACACACAGCTTATCCACCGAGGTCAGAGCAGCTGGCAGGCTGCTAATTACTCACCAAGTTACCCCAAGGTAACCCAGCCATGTGTTTGCATTCTGGGCTCTGAAGCGTGAGCAGCTCAAGGCACCACAAAACCTCTCCACTTATTAACAGCAAGGAATGACTTGTAACACAGGGTGGTGATTTACAGCTGAGGCTGGTTCTTTTAGTAGGGAGCTACTATAAGACCTGAAGACACTGTTATTTTATATAAGCCACAGTTTTGAACCTAATTTAAATATCTAAAGAGCCCCTTAACCCTCTTTGTATCCTTACTGACTACAGTAATTGTTATTCTTCTCTTTTCCCATGCAATACTCCATGATATTTTTCATAAAGTAAAATATTGATTATCTGCAGTTCATTGCTTCTTGTTACTGGTAGCTTCCTTTCCCTGATAGCACTTTTGGTGACATTTGTCTGGTTGTTGGCATTTAAAGAAACTGTGGTTTGACTCTGTAAAGCACTTAACTACCTAAATTTGCTTCTGCTGTAATCAGTGAAGTATGGTACTTGTACAAATGCTTTGCTGAACTAAGGCATAATTAATATAATGAATTCTGAACCCCCAAATTTCTATTTCCACTCCAAAAGCATACTAATTCTCTGAAATGCCAGAATAAATCTGAGGTATGTCCTACTCCAGTGGATGATAAATATTTTTACATTTTCTCATCTATAATAAAGTATATAAAATAAAAAATAAATAAAAGTAAATTTAAATAAATAGAAGTATATAAGTACATAAATGAATAGTGATATTTAAGAACAAATGCCATAAAACGTGCAGTATTTGTTCTCCCACTTGCTCAACTATTTTTATTTTAATACAGTTTTTGAGGATATAGAAGAAGCTCTAAAAATTAACACTTCTAAATTTTATTTATCAATACTTCTTCTATATTTTAATAAGGACTGTTAATACAGCTTGGGCTTTAGAGCAATTTTGGAGAACAAATCACCCAGAGAATTTCTGTATGCTTCTGTGTCAGATGACAAGTTCTACAACATTACTACCAGTTTTAAATTGTGAAAAATTTCTATCAGCTATCCATATTTCTGTGATTATTCCCGGTTTACTCTTTCCAGGCCTGTGCTAAATATAGAGGAAATTAAAATTTGCCTTATATTCAAGCCATGTTTCTGCAGTTTTTAAGAAAAATATTGCTTTCAGAAATTAGATAACACCATTCTATTAGCAAGATTTGCAAAGCTGTGATATGATGTAGCACTACACATGTAAATCAGTTCCATAAGGTTTTAGAATCATTATCATCCTTGGGTTATTTCCCCAGGACATTTTTATCTGTTGGAGGACAATGGTCAAGCAGCAAAAACTAAGCAGTTACTCCAATATAAACTTCTCAGTTATTTGCCATCTGCATTTATTTGCGTTCAAGGCTAGGAGCAAAGAAGATTAGATATGTTGGATAGCTTATGAAATAACTTACTTGGCAAATCTCACATCAGGACTGCACAAATGAAAATTGTGAGAAAAAAAATCCAACAATAAGAACCTGAGATGTAGCACTACACATGTAAATTTTTCCCCTTTCTCCTCCTATTTCAGTCCCAGGTTATTTATTACTAAATATGGAGCACAAGAAACCTGATGCACAGTAATGTGAATTCACCTTTAATGGTATACCGAAAAACATGTTATTTTTACCACAATCGGCATCTTTCTGGATATAAGAGAATTTATAGGGCACTGAAATACAGCCTTAAATCCATTATACTTTTCCTACATAGAGTAAAGGCTGATTTCTAAGGACAACAGAAACAGTATTTTGGTGAACTACAGACCCCCACTTGTTATTAGTGGTCAGAAACTAAATTAGATCTCCCAATATATTTTTTCTGTGTGTACCCTAAACAATCTTTTTGCTATTTGACCCATGTAATTTGAGAAAATAAGCTGAATACCGGTAAGTTTGACAAAGCTGCAGTAAATCAGACTGCCCTAATCTTTGTTTCTGATATATTCCTAGATTAAAATAGCTGATAATTTACATCCAAAGATGTAAAATAAACAACTCGTGAGGCATTCAAGTTGGAAGCACAACTCCTTCTGCAAAACTATGAATAACTTATTCACCAGCATCAACAGTAATTTCATCTAGATTGCAGTCTTTACAGTGTAGGCACTGAAGGGATATTAAATACAACAATATTAACTTCAGCCTTTGTCATCAAGCAATACTTCTTACTCTTTGAAATTGAAAACAACAGCACAAAAATAAATGTAAAGAAAGGTCGACACGACCAAAATTAATTCTGAAAATCCAGAGGATATGGGTAAATGTTTGTGAGTCTGTTGAAATGCTTAAATGAAACCACTGTAAGCCTTAAAAATACAGCTAGATTGTAGCCCTACTTATAAAGGAAGAATGACATTTCTGATGCAAAATGTTAAAGCATGCTGAGTGAATATATATTACACACTCATTCCAGGTTGGAGATCCATAAAGACTGTTTATTCTTTACTTTGCTTAGGTAGTTTTGAGAACTAAAGAAAAGGGGGAAAATAGAGAAAGAGACAAACATCATGTATTCAATATTTTACTATCAGCTTCTTGGTTTCATTTAGTGTTAACGCGTACGTGCCTTGGTGCTTACAAAGAGTTCAAGGAACATTGGGTGTTATTAGATTGATAGCCAACTCATATCCCCAGCAGGTGGCTCATAAATACTTAAACATATGCAAAGTAGTTGGTAGAAGGTAGTCTTTATTTGTGGGTTTTAGGTCATACTAATGTGATTTTCTCTTTCAAACAGAACTAAACAGATGCGTCAGAAGGGGTAAAATTCTTAATGGAAGAGAACACAAATAGTTTCTAACCTGCTGGTAAGGTTAGAAAAGTCACGGGTTATTGTCATTACCATGGAACGGAGAGTTCTCCATCATTTCAAATACCTCTTCATATCCACAGGTAGTCAGATAAGTGACCATTACCACGTGTAGCAAAAGGCCAAACAGATGAGATTGAGTTCATTCACTTTTGCCTCTCCTGTACATTTCTATGGTTTTCTAAGTTTGCAGTGGCCTATTGACTGCACGGTGGGAGTGGTTCCCTCTTTTCTTCACTGAAAAACTGTATGTATAAATCAAAAGTATCATGTCTTGGAAGGCTATTTTCTCCAATTTTAAACAACTGTTATACTTTGAAACAGTCTGTGCTTGGCACACTCCTGATGTGGGCACAGTTCTTTCAGAGACTGAAGGCAGAATCAAAAGGAAGATTTTTTTTTTTAAAAAATCTTTGATGATGTTTCTCTACATTATAATTTTTAAGCAAGACAAAAATAGAGTGAAGTCAAAATTTAATAAGCAAAAGAGTGACATAATCAGCTAATTTATAACACTGACACATCATAGCAGAATATCAAACATGAGCCATGATACGATCAGGGCAACTGACCTGATGTATCATTCAGAATATTTTTAAGGAAACCTATCACAGTTTCAGTAAATCACAGCTATTAACGATAATTCCTAGCAAATTAATATTCTATTGAATATGATTTTTGGTCAATTTTTGCATTCAATTTATTCTTAAAGCCTAATATATATATATATAAAAATATATATATATGTATATATATATAGCTTGAATGGGTAAATTTCAGTAACCTTTATAGTGTCCAATGTAACACTGCCAAAAATCCATCTCTTTGCACATCTGCTTACAAAATTATAGAGCAGGGAAGTCAGTGGTGTGCACAGTTCATATCTATGGTTGTTGCTGCCTAAGGACAGACAAAAACATCTCTAACCAGACAACTGGGTTCCTTTAGGCACTAGCAGCATGTCTTCATTTAGTTTGATTTCAGTAACTGAGCTTTCAACAGTGAGTGCAGTGCAAGGTTGTAATTATGTCTCAGGAGTGAAAAAGCACCGGAGCTCAGGTTCTGCAAAGCTTTAGAGTTGTGCTTCGCTTTCTGTGCTGTGAGGAAGCCCATTCATCTCCAGGAAAACACTGCTCCCTGTGCACACAAATACATTCATAAGCCCTTGCTGGAATGGGGTGCAGGCTGGAATTATATTTCTGTCATTTAACTATGCACACTTGCCAATTTTGATCAAGTTTTATCAGTTCAGTAAAAATGAAAAATTTTTGTCACTCCTGGCTGAGACTAATGCAATGAACCTCTGACTGTTCTTGGCCCAGCAATAATTCTAGCCCAGAATGACAGTTTTCATACCACTCAAATGACAGATCAATGGAGTAATATGCACATTGGCACAGATGGCCAGAGAAAGGCCTAGTACACTGTACTTATTGGGCACTGAGGTTTGATACGATCAGCTGTTACCAAGAGCTCACACTGAAGAATATGGAGTGATGGGCACGGAATAACCGATCTGTCAGACCTGCACTGACTGACAGAAGGAGCAGGGGAGTGATTGCATAAAGGGACATGCATGTGAAGTCATATTGGATTCATCATTCTTAACCCAATTGGATGAATGACATTGTTCCACAAATGGTGCAAAGTAGTCCATTTTTCAAGCAAAAGAGCAGATTTTTAGGCTAGGGGGTTACCGGGGAACTAAATTGGCAATAGTTCTATTTTTTTCTGTGTCAGAACCCCGTCGCTGTTGTGACACCAGAAGAAGCAGCAATATTCAGGAGCCGAAAGTAATCACAACATCAGCGCCTTCCTGTACCCATCAGGGAATATTGCAAACATATCTCTTCAGATTTCCTCCTTTATTCCAAATGGGCTTTCCACCCCAAATTTCTTGTTCTTCCTTTTTCTCTAGACAAATGGTGCAACGGCAAGTACCTGGGAGGTTCCCATGCATGGAGAAAAAAGGGAGAATCTTCTGCATCAAAACATTTACTGAGAGAAGTAAGAAACTACAGTATGTTGCTTATGACTCTGTAGCTTATGATACTTGCATAAACTCAAAAAAGTGGTCACATTTCAAATAAGATCAGATCTGCCTGCCAGTCATGTTGATTCGCACTGCTGAGCTTCTCCTCAGTCCTTTCCCTACACACATGCTGCACATCTGCACAAGCACCACACACATACCCTAAACTTCCCATGAAGGCAAGTTACTCCATCACATGAGGGTGTGGAATTCCATACCTAAATTTTAGGAGCTTTCTTTATGTCTGGAGTGCCCAGTGGCCTGGATTCCTCTATACCATTACTATATACTGGGGAGTAAATGGAAAAAATATATGGGAAAACTTTCTCCTATGGAAACTTGAAATATTCCCCAGAGCAGCAGCTGATTTCTACCTTCAGAGAGAGATGTATCTTATTATGTAGTGCACAGGAGTTACACTGGAAGCTCTGGTTTGTAAATGAGTCTGACACTGAAAGAAATCAAATATAACATCATAGCCGCATTTAAGCGAATACACTACTAACCAAGTTCACTGAGCACAGAAGGTGAGCATAGAAGCAGAATGATAAATACAAGACCTTTTTAACTGATTGTGTAGAGGCACTGAACTTTTTAAAAATATGCTAGTTTTGAAATGAGAATTGCCTAGCAGGGGTACTTTAGTTGCAGCTGGGCCAATTATCATATCCAGTGTATTACTGGAATACAGCAGTATAAATCTAAATTTGAATTATTATTCCAGCTTTCTCAGCAGACAAAAATATCACTACAGTTACATATGGAGTTCCCTTTAAAAGTTCTGTTTTCACCCATGATAATTTGCTGGGGAAGATTATATGGGAGGTAGAGGGATAGCAGAGGCAGGGAAGGTGATGAAATTTTGATGCTTTGCCTGTAAGTAAATTACTTAAATTTTTTTGGTCTGAAATACCTATCTTACAATTGATTGATTTATAAGTGCCCAAGAAAAGGGTAATTGCTTCTGTTTCCATTCACTACACCATCCTCATTATATACATTACTCTTTTAATTTTCTACTTACAGAGAGAACTAAAGAAAATTTATATAATACAATAACAAAAATAGAAAGTAACGTAGCTACAAAATGCAAGCAATATAGGGGACAAGTAATGCACTATTACACTGTACCAAAATGTGTGATGAGTGCAATGTGAATTTAATATTCACACAAAGAAACCAATGAAAGTAAAAGTTTAATGTAAAAATCTTAGCAGGCCCTTATCTGTAGTTACTAGTAGACTGTCTTTACACACACATTCACCTTTATTATTGGTCTCTCCTTTTTTTTCTTCTTAAATTATGTGATTTCATCCAGGCTATAAGAAATAGAGCAGAAGCTCTGCTAAAACATTCTAATGGCTTGTAAGATGCTGTCCTTTTCTGTTTTACCTATCACCCCTAATAAGCAAAAATTTATTTTATGCTGGTCATGTAGAACACATCTCCATTGCACGTTTCCTCCTTTTCTTTTTCTAGCTAATAACTTGGAGTAGGGATTTAAGTTAAATGGTTCTACACCTTGACCTCCATCTTGATGTGAAGCATAGGTGGCAGAGACTGTATTAGAGTTGTCTCAGGAGTGTTATGCAAAAGACTTCAGTGCTTATATAGTAAAGAAAATTGTGCTTTAGTGTTAGCCTGCTGAGTATGCATTATAATTCTCTAACTATTTTCAGCAAGGTATTTATAGGATTCAGTGTCTTCAGATGCCATATATTTGGTACGAGGTGGCATTAAATTTTTCATGTAGGGTTCATTAGCAAGGCATACATGTTAAATTTCAATTTTTTCTTGTACTTTGCACACAGAAGCATGCCAAGTGGCTGACCAAAAATTTAAATCTTAGACCCTGAAACTAAGTTCTTCTCTTTCTCTTTTTTTTAAAGAAATCATGTAAACAGTGTGATTCATTATAGATGTGCTGGGAAAAATATACCATAGGGAAAATATTGCCTGTTATAAACATACAGACTGTACAAAGCCAGGAAAATCTGCTAAAACCATTTCTGTTTTACTCGAGATCAGTTTTACAATATTGCTCCAGACGGTTATAGAGCAAAGACCTCACTTTAACATAATAATTGTGGGACTGGAGTTATTCTTTATAAAAGAGAAACCCTTTTTTGAGGGCTTAAACTTGCCTTGAGAGACAGAACTCCTCATGTCCAACATTACCTCATCAGAACTTCTTTTAGTCATACCCAGGGGAATAAAGACAGCCCTTTCCTTCTAGTAATTTACCTTCAGTCTGTCATTACATTACACAATGCAGATGCTTTCTAGAGCTGTCTGTGTAGACATATACAATCTCCTGTCCTGTGGTCTTTCTGTGTGTATATAGATATATATATGTACACACAAACACACACAGAGATATCCAGCCAAGTACAGAAATGCACTTGGAATTCCATCAAACAGCAATTCAAAATCATGATTGATTATGAACCATTATCAAGAGGACTTCAAATCTGCCAAGATACTTTTCCTGAATATAGTTTTCTGTTTCTTTGTGTCTTTTAGCCCTCAGCTGCTAATGTACTGATGAAAGCCCAAAACTTCATGTACACCAACCATTCAGCAGAGCTGTTAGTGCTCTGTCAAGAAGCGAGGACCTCTGCTCTGCTTGCTGTGGCATTCATAAATTTTGTAGTTCCTTTTGATTCTCAAACATTTTATGGAGAAATGCAAAAAAAGAAAATCAGTTTAAAATTACCTTAAGTTAATCTTATCCAGCTATGGGCATGGTAGTAGTGGGTCAAAGGCTGGACTTGATCTTGCAGGTCTTTCCTAATCGTAATGATTCCATAATTCTGCTAAGCTAGTTCAAGAGAAGAAATAAAGAATGAGTCTATTTCTTTTGGAAGCCAAAATCAGACCATTTTACCATTCAGAAATATTCATGCTTTTAAAAAAAATTTAAATAATAAAACATTATTAAAATTAATTTTACATATAATTCCTTTTAATATTCCATTAGGCAACTGTGCTGAATGCAATTTTATTTGCATGTGCTACTTACAACCTACATGTACCAATGTCCTCTGGGGTTCATTTAACACACATTTAGATAGGAGGGAAAAAACATTACAACTACAACAAGGTGGTGTATTTGGAGAGCATATTCAAACTACCCAGAAGAAGTGTTGAAGTCTATCCTAAAGTGGTTTAAGTTAAGAATTTAATAGAAGGAAAAAGACTCAGGGGTGAATGAAAAAAAGTTGTCTTAGCCATCGATGTTATATTTGTTCAGCTGAAATATTGTGTTTTCATTTTGCCTTTGCTACAGTGACTCCCATCATACATTACCCTACCAATCCGACATAATGAAGTAGGATTATGAATAATTCCTAGGGAATTCTAGATAGTCATCACCACCCTTGGCCATCCATACCACAAAAAGAGCTTGGTTCAGATGTTAATTCTTCTTGTATCCATATAATTCTTATTTCCAAGGAACATTACCTCTACATTCCTAGTCTTCTCTCTTCATCAATGTTATTTTCTACCTCTTGGTTATTATTGTTTCCCCAGCTTTTCCTTGCTCTGTCCTGTGTGTCCAGTGTGTTCTTTCAACTACACTTTTTTAAACATGACTGGTAGTCCAGAACATTTGAGTGTTTTATATCTAGCTCAGCCACTTCCCAGCACATGCATTTAAGAATTTCACTGTGTCATTTTTAACCTTTGTTCAGCTTTTATTGCCAGGACATAAGTCTCAATATGTATCAGGTATTTTATGTGCCATTAAAATACCATACTATCATATTAACTTTCTTTATCTGAGTGTACCAGTGTTTTAAACTACATTCCACATGAACAGTAGTCTTTACTGTCTTCTTACTAACTCTCGCTAACACATACGAATTTCCCTCACTCTCCCAGAGTGATTGCACCTTGGGTTTGGCTCAAGTATGCACTTCAATATTATATTATCACGTTACACTGCAATGCAGGTGCCACACCAAGAGGAGGAAAAGTAATTAAACACCTTAGGCACAACAATTTATAGTAAAAAACACCCTAAATTAATCTCCAAAATCATAAAGAGGGGGAATCACTAAATCCGAGTTATTAAGGCAGTTTAAGACTATTTTTCAATACCTCCTACTCAAAAGACATCCTGTTTCAGGGAGAGAGAGAGGAGAGGCATTTATGTGGATGCATGCCAGTGACTCAGATCAACGCAGAGTAACTAAAACTATCAGTCTTAGAAACATAAAACACCAATCACATTTGAGATATAAAAAAGTCATTTTTAACCATTTCATTAAAATAATTGCAAATACTACACACAACAACTTACCATAGTTAGCTAAGATCCTGCATGATGCAGTGTGCAATGGTCGGTTCCACGGCCAGCAAGCCATCTCCCTCAGTTCTCCCCTGTGTTTGGTTCTCTCCCTGGAGGGTTCTGTGTCCCTTGATCCCTCGTTGGCCCATGTTATTTCTCCCCTCCCACATTATTCCCTATTGGCTTTGTACCCCTTGCCCGCCTAAATTCAAACCCCATGTCC
The DNA here is from genome assembly GCA_013399875.1 of Gymnorhina tibicen. Lineage (NCBI taxonomy): Eukaryota > Metazoa > Chordata > Aves > Passeriformes > Artamidae > Gymnorhina > Gymnorhina tibicen. The sequence goes on along the minus strand of VXAZ01005363.1, from coordinate 1,275,094 downwards.
CAGCATTATTGGTTGTTTCATAGTTCCCCCTCCCATTCTGTAGGGGTATAAGACCCCCCCAACCAATGGTTTTCTTGGCTTCTTCGCGCCCTACCCTTGTTCAGTAAAGTTACTCCTGTTCAACCCCGAGGAAGTCCCTCCGCCTCATTCCTGCCTCCTCGGCGCGCCCTCACCATCAGTGGGTGGGGCAAAACCCGGCTGGAACTCCGCCAACCCTGCCTCGTGCCCCCACGAGCGGCTCCGTCACCCCCCGGTGCGGGTGGGCGCTCAGCGCTTGGTCACCTTGGCTAGCTGGGCAGATAGCGCCCTAGCACCTGCAAAGTGAGAAAATGAGGTTCATCTGCAGTAAGTGGCTTGGTACAACACTGGCATTCCTAATCAAATTTGGGACAGTTGAGATACACCTATTCAGCTTATTTAATTAACTTACAACTGCTTTGTACTCATGGTAGATGGTCAAATTATATTATTTCTGACAACACTAAATAAAATAAATAAAAGAAAATGAGGCACATGATGTATTACCAGGATAAATCATACCACAAAATGTAGGGAGATAAAAGCCTACAGCAACAACACTTAGCACACTTCATTTGATTCTCATCCATCAACTTCAGCGCCAGTGGCTCAAAAAAGAATGCAAAGGTAAATGAACACCAAAATATGATATACAGCACTTGAAAAAGAATCACACAGAAATAAATCAAAACTCCAGTGTTATTTTGGGCCAAGGCTTATTTAAAATATGGGATTTTCATAATAAGATGCTGCTAGCATAAAAAAATCACAGCACAAATACAATCATAAAAAAATCCAAATAAATAAAATAAACCCACCTCCAGCTAAGCCATAAGCTAAGGGTCAGGGGGTAGATTTTTCTTCTTTTTTTTTGTTTTGTTTGGTATTTTTTGTTTAGTAGATAGTTATATTCATTCTGTCCTAAAGAGGATGATGCATAGTCACCTAAAATTTCAACTGTGGCTCACGATGCTGACTGCCTTCTTATTTACCTCAGTGTTCACAAACAAGTGGTCCTCTGTCTCTTTTTTTCTTTCAAGAATTGAGATAGGCTTTTTATGGGCTTACAAGTTGTATGCCCATGGGTTATAGTTCAGAGGGACTTTGCCAGCTAGGGAGGCTTCTTGCCAGCTCCTGCACAGTGTGGTGGCTCTCTCCTGTTCAGCAACACCTCATGCCAGACATAGCTTTTTGACAGGCTGGTCAACGGGAGGTTGTGCACAGGGCTATCTCTATGGGAAAAAAGTTGGGGTGCTCCTTGCTAAGGGGCGGGGGGTGTAATCAGGACCCACAGTAATGCCAATAGAGAGAGAGACCTGCATAAAACACAAGACCTGGAAGATCTCAGCACACAAATAATAGAGATTTCCAACAGCCTGCTTGTCCTGAAGCAAACAACTGAGCTGCTGGCAAGAGCTGCACATGGCAGCAGAGAAAGCAGCAGGTGTTACCCAGACTCATAGAAAAAAGGAGCCATTTGTGCAGTGGCCAATCCATCCTCCACCTTGCAAGTGACACCAGCTCACACTACTGCCCTAGAAAAGTTCTTGCACATTTGCTCCACAATCCATGGGGGATGTTTTCTCCATCTCTTCTTATGCTTTTTATGAGCCACTGTTGGGACATAGTAGCCTAATTAAATGAATAAAAGCTTCAGTAAAACCACCAGGTCTGAGAGAAATCTACGGGGAAGCACAACCAAGACACATATTGCAAGTTTGTCCAATGTGAAATTGGAAAAAGTGAAAATGAGCCTTTGTATACCATGCTGTACCAAGGTCAATCCTACCTAGACAATCCTCAAGCACTCACGCTATTTAGTGGTTTTGGACTGTTAATGTTGCACAAGTACATCAGCATTCATTATTGCACTAAGTTTACAATGTTGATTGGTTTTGCTTTCAATAATCAGAGCTCTTTCTCAAGGTTAACTACTCTATGACTGCAGCTTGAATGTTTGATTTCCTTTTTTCTTAATTGCATGGAAAAGAAACATATTGGAATGATTTTTGACCACCTACTGCTATATCTCATAAGATTTATATCAAGTTCTTTTATTAACAGGCTGAAAAGCAGCAGCAAAGAAAAGCTTTGATGATAATAATAAAAAAACCCTAAACCTTATTTCATACCTGTAACATCATTCCCAAAAAGATATTTTCCTAGTGTTTGCTCCACAAATGCTTTTTATATTACTGAAACTTAAATTGTAATACTGTTGCAAGTAGGGATGAAACATTAACAAATTTAGGCTCCTAGAGCTGTATGAAGTTAAGATTATACATTTCAAAGGTTTAAATAGGTGTTTGCCTAAGAGCAGCAATCTCTATGGAAAACAAGTTTGAGAAAGAAAACACCAGTTGGATTTTCATTCTATTATCATTGAAATGGCATGGGGCTTTTTTTGTTAATGACTGAATAAATCAGAATTTCAGCTTCATAGTCACAGCGTTTCTCCTAGTTATTCTATGTTTGATGCAAAACTGAACAGCAGCTGAAGAAATAACTCACTTTACAATGGAATGTAGCCTGAAAATTTGAATTGGTCACTTGGACTAGATGATCATGCTAAGTCCCTTCCAACTAAAATATTCTACTCTTATTAGCTGAATTACTTCCCAGGAAAAAACAACCCCCAAATAAGTGGGACTTAATTTATCATTACAGCTATAATAAGAAGAATCTGAAGATAGTGTTCTTGTAGGGATGGTAAAGATGATAAGGATGATCCAGGGAATTATAAACTCATGATCCTCACTTAAGTACTTAAGAAAATTGTTGAGAAAGTCATTACAGATCTCATTATAAAGTACCTGAGGCGCAAACCAGCATAACTTCCTGTAAGTGTAAATTTTGTTTAATATATTAGAATCCTTTGAAAAAGTTAAGGTGAGTAATGAAAGAAATTTTTATATACTGAAATTTAAACAGTTTGTGATGAAACAACTCTCAGCTTTATTACGGTGAAATAAGGGTAAAAATTAGGAAATAAAAATAAATAATTAAAGAATGAATCTTACAGCTTTTGGCATGAAAGCTATTAAGTATCATTTGGGGCCTGAGTGCACATTTCCCCTTTTTCCACTCCCCTCCTGCCCTGAAGCACTGCATGGTTGAGCCATTAGATTTATCTTAGGTCTTTGTAACCCAGACAGCTTCCATAATCTTTCTCTAGCAGAAATGCAAAGTCTTTTCCTGCTCACTATGAATTTCAAGCAAACCTTAATGCAGTGTCTCTCCCACTAGCAATAGCCTTCATAGGTTTTTAAAGAACGGAGCATAAAAAGCACCCTATGAAAAGAGACCAGCCCCGTACAGAGATATAAACACAAGTTTAAAGCTCATGGCTGGTGAGAGAAACTCTTCTAGTGTTCATTACAACCCAGTATTATTTCCTGCCTGAATGAAAATGCTGAAAATAAAATGCCTGATGTTTCTGATTCAGTAGTCCCGCAGTCAGCTGAACTGGCAATTAAAAATTGCATCCAAGAAAAATGATCTGTACATACATACAAGAACTAGAAGTAATGATGTAGTTGGTTAAAATGAGAGAATTTGAATAAAAACCTCCTGAGGTGGTTAATGCAGTCTGCATAAGACTTCTTACAAAGGTCTGTAGGCTGAAGCTCTTAAAACCTGACTGGCAGCCCCTCCAGAGTTTTAGCAGTTATTCAAACCTACATGGGGCAGGAGTAAAGCTCAGATGTGGCAGCGTTTACACCCACATATCACAGCTCAGTGTTGACAGAAACCAGCTCAAGGCACTGTCTCATCCAGTTCATCTCTAAATTCAACATGCTACTTTTAAGACTGGAAAGCTATAAAAACCATCAACTCTATTGCTTTAAAATTCAATGTCTGTAAGAAGTTCAGAATATACTTTAATATCTTTCTAACTGTTTTAATAAAATCTATAATTAACTAAATGAGGATCATAAATGTTATGCTGTTTCATATAAAATGTGACCTGATCAATATATGTAAATGACTTGACCATTTTATTCTTGGTGAAAGCAACTGAGGTCCAGGAAAGTATTAGTAACACAGCAGCTTCAGTGTAGTTTCCAGCAGAAAATTCTGAAGGAGGAGAGCTATTTTATCGTTATAACCATTAACATGATTTACAAGCCCCAATAAAACGGGCAAACTGATCTATTTTAATCTAGTGCATTAATAGTCTGAACCATACTCAGAAGCATGGCACTGGCAATAGGAGAACCAGAAAGACTGTCAGGTTCCCAGGAGATATTGTTCTTTGATGCTCTTCCTGCAGCTTCCTCCATGGGGCTGCAGCTACTGGTGTGCTCCTGCTGTCACCAGGACTAGATGAAGCTGAAAGCTGGCCATGATATTTCATGCTCTCCTAAATCCCTCAGCTGTCCTGAATTACACCCATATATGAAAGCAAGCAGTGAGGAGGGGAAGAAGTGGCAAACCAGCAAATCTCATTGAAAGCCCCATGAGTTTCACCATCAGGAGCTGGAGGTGTGGAACTGAGCACAGGCAGAGAAGCCCTCTGCTCAGAACCATGCAGATGATCAGAACTTAAATTGATTATAACTTCAAGAACAACAAATTCTAAACAAACCACAGGCTGAGCCAATAACTCATAAATTTATCTTTGTCAAAATTTTTACCTCTGTCAATTCAGAAATTTTTGCACACAGCTCAGCATGATAACCATTTTATTCACCGACACCGTCAGACCACTGTCACCTATACCTTGCTGATAATCAACTGTGTGCCCAGATTTAATAGTCAGAAGTCAAAGTCACATGGCACCTGCCCATCCTTAGCATGGAAGAAAGAAAACTAGTCTCAGATGCCTGTTGAGAATGGAGTAAATTGATGGCTTATGTCCATGTCTTCAATTTGTATTTTTTTTTACAGTAATTCTCTGAAGCATTCAAGAGGGGGAAAATGACAAAAACAGCAATGAAAAAAGCATTGTGAAAGCAAAAAGAATATTTGCAGGTTACAAAAATTAAAGGTAGGGGCTGTCCAGCTCCAACAGAAAAAAAACCAAACCCACAAGCGTTCCTATGAGTGGGAGAGAGGGGTACAATAAAAGAAAAGGAAGGGAGTGAAAAATGAATAGTAAAGAAAATATTCATTAATTCTACTCACAATTTTGGAAGGGAGGGAGAAATCTGACCATTTCAAAATAAAGAGATCATAAGAAACTGTTATTGACCCCAAGGGATGGAGAAGAAAGCAGATCAGGAAATGTTTACATAGATAAGAGAGGTATGTAAAATAGCTGGTCTATTGCCCATGAGAGGTTTCAATTACTTCTCCAATCGGCACAACAGTGGGATTACAAAGAAAGCATTCATTTTCCTGGAGTTGGGACAGAGTCAACAGGTTTGAAAAGACATTCTGGAGTTAGTTTAAGGAATTAAACCAACTAAAATGGGCAAATATTTATAGTTTAGTGTTGAGAACAGAATCTCAAATATACATGGCTAAAAATCCCTCAAACCGAAAAGCACGTAAGTAGTAAAACTTTAACAGATAAAAATACTTGTGCAGATTAAGTAAATTAACAGAATTTGTATGTCAAATTTACTTTCAAGATCACTGAAAACATGTGCAGCTCAGTTACAAGATAGTTCATAACCTGTGCTTTTCTTTCATTTGTTCTCATACCCAACAGTATTTTACTTAAATGAGAAACAACCCATTGCATTGAAAATCCTGTGAACCTGATGAAACCCTGTGCACTCTCCACCAACATTAAAATTGTGCTACCAACCTTTCAATGCTAAAATAAATGAATGAAAGACACTGCTGCTCTAAGGTCTCAGTACCCGAGAGACTTTAACATATACCATCATGCAGTTCTTATGTTCCAAGAGGCTCCTGCAAGCACCAACCTTTAAAATATTATAAATAACACATGGGTATTGTAGTTGAAGGCCACAGTATGATATAAACTGAATTACGTAACCTCATGCTAAGAGAACTAGGAGCGTTCATGCAATGGAGTACCCAAGTCAAGGGTGCTAATTTGCTGGGAATGACCAGCACTTTCTTCCATCACTTCCAGTTAAGATTCACCACTCTGTCTACGCTTTGCTGACATTTCTAAACCCAGGTTCAACAGTTCCCAAAGGTTCAAACTGCATTATTTTTCTTTTATATCTCACCAGATCTTCATATATTCATATTCTTATCCCATTTTTCACTCAGTCTTCTGCCCACCTCTCCTACTCATCTTTGGCCCATTTTCACCATACCTAAATGTGGAAGCCCATGAACCTGTTGATCAGAGACTGCAAGGGTCCCCTGGAGGGGAGAGTGCTTGGAGGCACTCCCGGTTATGGTGACAGAAAACGCCTCTCCCATAAGGCTTTGTTCCATTATGTTAATGTACCCCAGTTCTGCTTCCCCGGTTGGCCTGTTGGCCTCCCCGCCCCCTTCCACCTTATCTAGAAGGTTCTCCTATTTCCCTGTTGCCCCCATTGGTCCTCGCTCCCTCACCACTCCCTCAGCATTTCCCCATTGGCTCCCACACCCCAGTCCCGCCTGTGTACCGACCCTGTGCCCTCAGATTATTGGCCCCTCATGCTCTCTCTCCGCCCCTACCTACTCCAGATAAAAACCTGACTCTTCCGCTTTCCCTTTCTCTTCGCCCTCACTTTGTTCTCATTTCATCTGCTTCCCTGGACCTGCTCCACGCATGTGGCTGGAATAAATTTCTCCTGTGGACTCTTTGCGGTCCACTTATTGAAGAAGCTATCCAGTTTGTGTGTGTGCGTGCGTTAGCCTGCCGAGTGCCTCCTAGTTAGAGATGCTTTTGGAAGATTACAGCTTACCACCACCAGACCACCACCGTAACAGATAAATCAGACTTGTACAGATTTTCTATAACTAGAATTATACTACATTTGGACACAAAGTGCTCAATATTTTTGCTGAAAATGACTGGTAGTCCCAAAGCGCGTGTCTTCTCTAAAATCAGCCCCAGCTACTTTCCCCTCTACATCCTACTGCCTCCAGTAGCATTTTGAATGTTCATATTTTAACTTTAACTTCAGACTGAGTAGACACTAACTTCTGTCTCTTATTCCCTGCTTAGATAAAATCTATGCATTTGTCTTTTCTAAACCTTCAACATGAGACAATCCTTTTGTTGTGGTGTTTGGCTGTTTACTCTGTGAGCTGGCAAAGAGTCAAAACCCATCAATGGGAAAAGACAGGCAGAAATGACCAAAAAAACCCCAAACAAAATAATCTTTTCTGTGGCTGATGCCTTGATACTTCATCTCTGGCAAGGTTTTTCACTTCATAAACTCATCAATGGCCATTAGCTGAGGCACTGAGTTCCATTCTAAGTTCAAATGGACATCTGGCTATTGCAGAGGGAGCACTGCAACATCTTTCAGCCTTTAAACCAGGTTTATTTACTTTTTTTAATACTAAACTGGGAAATCAAGGAATCCAGGTGTAAGAAATAAAGAAAAACATTCACTTGTAAGTAGTAAATAAAAAGAAGAGCAATCCTGCGTTGATATGAAAAAATCTAACTGGTTTAATAATTAAGTGTCATTTTCCTTTCAAAGAAGGAAAGGAAATTTCCTTTCAAGGCCAATTCCCTACTTGTTTTGGGAACGTGAAGTGATAAATTGTTTTCTCATGGGTTGTGGGGATACGTTTGCCGTTACTGGAAATCTTGTAATTTACAGCAACCAGTACTCAAACTTCCTTTGCCCAAAATCCTGTAAAGTGTGCTTAAATGAGGCTGTCAGGGCTTTTCACTTGGCAGCTCTGGGGCCACATCCTTGCTGCAAAGGACAGTTGAGTAATGCACGGACAATCAGAGAAATTATAAAATTAACCCATCGGAGCCCAGGCTGGGCTCTCTGCCAGGGCTGCAGAGGCTCTGTGACTCCACAAGGGCTGGAAGCCACTGGCTACGACTGCAGTGACACAGGTGTGTGGGTAGGGTGGGACATCAGGGATAGGATGAAGGGGGGGGAGCCGGAAGGAGAGAGTGTCCTGCAGTCAGGTACCCCAAAAAGGTACCCAAGACCCTGCCAGCAGTGTGTGGAGAGCAGCTGGCCTGCACAGGGGCCTCCAGCATGGGATGCACCAGTGCAGGAGCACAGGGCTTTGGGAGAAGGATTCTGGGGCTTTGTGTCCTGTTACCCTACTGCCTTGTCCCTGCACTGGTGATAGAGGAATGGGGGGCAAGATTCCCTTTTAAAAATGTGCAGAATTAGATACTTGTGGCCTATTTGCCCCTTTAAGAAACAAAGAAACAAAACTAAGATAAAAATTGGAAATTTAGAATGTGCTCCATCCTGTTCAGATCAGATTCTAAAACAGCATGAAGATCTTTAAGTCAACTGAAATATATTCATAATTTTTTTGGGGCCCAGACAATGAAAATAAGCAGATCAGGTCCAATTCTTAGATGTTCCCAGAAAGCTGCACATACACAAGAAGGTATGAGAGGCATACGCAATTTCTAATCTTTTTTCTTTTTTCTTTTTCAGACATTGCATTTTTCAGAACCTAGATCACTTTTCCAGATGTAGCTGCACAACAGGCAGGAATGAAAAACTTGCTCCTTCTGTGATGGAGTGCTTTTAGATATACTGACCAAAACTTAAAGGACCTTCTCTGTTCCTGGTGTTTGCTGGAAAGTTACACAGGGTCCTCTGTTTATAACTGAACCCCTTTTTTCTTTTCCCTCCTCAATACTGCAGGAAATTTTCTACTTTTCAAAATTCTTCCTGCAAAGATATTGCTTGCGTATTTCCAAGCTGAACCTAGTTTTTATATTTATGAGGCATGTTTTGATTATCTGTAGATGCTATTTCATTATTTCTTTGTCTTTCTGGTATGTTTCTTCCTTCCATTTTAGCATCAATTCATTAAGAAAATATAGATTTATTCTCCTTTCTGTTTGATTAATAAAGATATGGAAAATGTTTTTGCAAGAATGAATGTCATCATATTACAAAAGTATAATTGTACAAGTATCATTAAGAAAAACACATAAGAATTAACAGCTTCTAATGAGTATGAGAACTAGCTTATAGAAAATAGTCCATACTTCAGGATATCTTGAGCATAGCCACATATGAGCATGTATTTTTCCCTTACACCTTAACGGTATTCAGAAAATAAAAGAGATTTTGCCTGAATTAGACAGATTATATGTACTCTTTCTCAGCAGTTGTTTCTGACCAACATGTTACTTCCCCCACATTTGTATCTAAAATAATGCTCAGGTGTTCATCACAAGAACCTGTGACAGTGATTTATGCCAGTACACTTCTCACCAGCAACTGTAACTTTAATTTTTACACTATAACTTTGACATTTAAATTGGTCAAGGTGTACTCTTCATAGAGCACAAAGAGGAAAAGGCTGTCCATGAAAAGATGAAACATCTAATTAGGCTTGAAGTGACAACAAAAAAATGCAACAAAATATTCATGAGCTTAAATAAAAAAACCTTCTGAAAAAATAGAAAGAACTTTAAAAACCAAGTCTGGATCAGTGGATTAGACAGGCCACCCCATGTTGTGAGTATCAGCCCAGTCTCCCATAAAGGGCTTGGCCTTGTCCCAGCTCATCACTGAAAGGGGCCCGTGCTGCCTTGCCCTTCCCAGGCAGGGACGAGCCTAGGTGTGACAGGCACTGTTGAGCAGGTGGCACCAGGGATCTGCAGCAGAGAGGTGGCTGGGGTGACAGAGGATGTCACTAATCACTCCTGCCTCACAGCATTTCTCATCCACAACAAGGAAAACAGAATGTAAACACCACAAGGTACAGTGAAAGCTACCCTATTATAGCTACTCCTTCCTCACACACAGCAGATTTACTATGCAGGGAGCAAGGACAAGGGAGTGCAAATCCTTTTTAATAGTATGAGGTAAAAACAAAATAAAAATGAAGCATGTATTGTGCTAGTCTTTTTCATGAAGAGGTCAGGAGTTTGCTTTTGAAGGAGAAAAATTTTTTGTTGTTGTTTAAGTCTGTCTAACTATTTTAGTAATACCACTATCATTACAGTCTTAAAAACCATGACCAGACAAATATCCAAATTTTCTAAGGAAGTGGAGAGAGAAACTAAGGAATTAGCAGGAACATTCACAAGTTCATTTAGTTCAGAAGAGACCCCTGGGGACTGGAAAGTGGCTAACATAACAAAGTTATTTTAAAAGTGCCTGGAGACATAACAGGAAACCATAGACCAGTTAGCTTGATATAAAGTGGGGAGAAACTCCTAGAATATCAAATGGGAAAACACTTGAAGAAGCACAGCTTGATTAAGGATTGACAGTGTAAGAGTGGAGAGAGGAGAGAGCTTGGGGTTCATGGTTCGCTAACTTGCTGGGAATCTTTGAGGAGATTTCTGCCACAGTAGTCAGGGAATGCAGTAGGCACCACCAATATAAACCTTTCTCTCTATTAAAGAAAGCATATGCTCCACTTCAGATGAGAATTAACTCCTCCCCTGATGGCATACCACCAACCTGCTCATGTCCAGACACACCAAAATATTCCCTGATGAGTACCATCTTTTGAGGAAAGCTGGTCTTCCGTAAATACATTTCTCACAGAGAAATTATCTGAACCAAATCTAATGAACAATTTAGTGTTATTTTTCATCAGCTGTGTCTGGCAATATCAGTAGCAATGTTGTTTATCAGAAATCCTTATTAATGTTGTAAAATACTTTGCAAGAAAAAATAAAAAGAGAAAAAAATAAGAATGGATCCTGTTTTTAAATCCTCAAAATGGAAACAGCTTGAAGTTTGATTTCTTTATACTTTACATGAAAGTAAGCACATTCTCTTGATATGCCACAGTCTGTAGATAATGAACCAGGCAGAACAGACAGCCCTGAAAGTCTGCTTTGATTCATGGGCGAGACAGGACAATAAAGGCAATGAATATGAAGCCATCTACCACTCAGTAAGCATTTCAAATCAGTTTCATGATTATAAATAATTGTTACCATATTTGTAAAGCTGAACACTAAATTCCTCTTTTTGTTAAAGAGATAATTGTCCAATTCATGTAAGCAGAAGTTACCCTCTTTCCTCTCTCCCTTTTAAGTAGCTGTAACTTGTGCTAAGTTTTATTTCATGAAATAAGAGACCCAAGATGCTGATCAGCACAGTTAACTGAAATGGAATGTTACCCAAAAATGAAACATTACTGCAAAGGAAACTTTTGGCAAATGCAGAAGTCAGATTGTGGTCATGCAGAAGCATTTTACGATTAGAAATGTCTGATTCTATTCTTCTGCGTGCCCTTGAAGAGCCAAAACTAACTTGGATTTTTGGCTATAGGTTGTGAGCTCCCAGACTGGGATGACTGCTGATATGTTTCAGAGGATCGGGCTGGTTGACAAGACGTGCCATTTTCAACAGAAACAGCCTGGCTACCACAGCAGTTCCAACACACATGAGTTCACATGCCAGAAGTATATTTGCATTACCAGCAGGAAGGCTGTAAATTATGAACTAAAATTGTTTATTTAATGATGAATTTGGTGCTATTACTCTCACAATCAAGAACTTTAACATTTAGGGAAGAAAGTTGCAGAAAGGTGGGATAATCTTGACAAGGCAGAATTATCCACTGAAATTCCACTGCTTTGCAGAAAACTGGTGAGATTTTTGAAGAAAATGTAGCAACCATAACAGAAACTCAACCAGCAAAGAGCCATAAAGAGATCCTGGGTTTTAAGACCAGAATAACAGCAAGAGTTGGAAACAGTTGATTTAAAAGATCAGTTGAGAAGAATCCTGTGAGCTATTTTCTGTACTGCCCTGGAAAAAAAAGAACGATGATAGGGAGTGCCAGCAAATACATGCAGATAAACCAGATAAAACTACCCATGTGGCACCTAACCAAGGGCTAAAGAGGTAAACTGAAGCTTTGTATGATATTTTATATGCCTTACATCATAGGCAACCAACACTACTTAGAAAAAGACAATTAAAAAATGGCAGCACAATCTGTGATCAACTTCTGTGTCTTGAGCATTGTGAACACAGCAAATGGAAAGACAGATTTAAATATAATCTAAAACACGACATTCACAGCTACTGGTATTCATTACTTTTCTCAGATTTTCCTTATTCTTTCACCAGCCTGAAAAGTATCGGGTTTCTATTCAAAAAGCGTCATCACCCTCTCCATATGTATCAACAGCAAATTTGCACGTATGATAGATATGGAGTGCCACGGTGTGCTTTGCAACAGCTTTTGCAGTCAAATATTTTCTGCTTCCTACTCTGTAGCTGCTCACGGAAGTTCCAACATGTTGTTCTCCCCTTTCTCTTCCTCCCTCTTAAGAGAGGAACAAAGACCCCATAGAGTTTCTACTATTATCAATATAAATCAGTTGTCAAGATAATATCTGCCAGACAAATCCTTTAAGTGGTGATCTTCATGATGGACTTGAGTCACCTGTTTATCTTCTTTTCCTTTAATAATAGAATTGTTGAGGTTGGACAAGACCTTTAAGATCACTGAGTCCAACCATAATTCTAACCCTACCAAGTCCACCACTGGACCGTGTTCCTAATTTCCACATCTACATGTCTTGCCAAAAAAAATAACAAACTAATGGAGTTTGGCAGTACCTGCCCCCAGATCTCTGGATGTCACTGATTTTAGATGTTGCTCAAAAGAAATGAGAAATCTACCTCAGGCCTATCTCCTTAGAGTATGCAGCCCAGTCCAGACATTCCCAAAGACAGCTTGCTCATTTTCTACTGATAATTTTTTTCAGGTTTCAGCTCCATGCAACACTGTGCCCCACCAGAGAAAGCCCACCTCTGTCTCTTCTTTTGTCTTACTAGTTTTTGGCTACATCTCCATAGCATTGCCTGCTTGCAAGTGGTCACAAGCCATTTTCCAGCTCCTATCACTGTCTGCAGGTTGACACAAGTTTTCCAACCACCTCTTGTCACCACCTGCAGAAAAACAGGGCAGCGGACAGCTCCTAATTTCTCCCTGCTCACACACATGAGTTGCTAGAAGCAGACTCCTAGCTCTGCCCTGTATCTTTCTGGGATGATTCACATAGCTCAGCCTGAAAATCTATAATTACAATTACTCCTAGCCCTGGCTAAATTGCTAGTCTGAAGGTTTCTCCCCCAATTATATTCCCACAGCTCAATGCCAAATTACACAGTATTATCTGAAATGTCATCTAAGACTTTGGAGGCTTATCAGAGTTGGCTTAACTGGTTGGTATGAGACCCTTTTAATGAGATGATTAGCTACATAAAACAATGAAAAACCTTGAACCCTTGTATTTGGCTGATAATATATATATATAAAACCTTAGTAAGGGTTTTAGTCCTGGTGAAGTGGTAAGTGGATAAAACTTGCTGCTGCTCTAATGAGATAACCACCTAGCTAAGACTTCTAAGGAACACTTAAATATGGACTATGAAAATACATCCTTTGTTCCCTCACTTCTTTCCCCCTTTTTGCAAGTCTCTGCTTTCTTCCAAATGTGACAGCAGACGGCTTTCCCTGCACGGAGATCTTCTGCTTATAATATTCACAGTAAACAACTCTGAGATTAGCCAGATAATCTTTCCAGATATAGCAAAAGGCACCCATCTTTTCACAGCTATGTGAAAAATACTCCCAGGGTTGATGGGTCAAGTTGTTTTTCAACTGCTATGTAGTAAATAAAGTAGTAAATCAAACGATATTCAAACAACATAAAGCACTGCATTTTTTAGACTGGCATGTCTCATAAACACCTTGTCCAATTCATTTCTCTCACCATCCTCTCTTAAAAAAATAAATAGAAGTTCTTCTGAAGAAGAGGAGAGCACATGAGAAATGTCTTGGCTGCATAGTGAAGTTGAAAATGAAATCAAACTCATATTTGTGGTAAAAAAGGCTAATTACTGGCTTAAACACCGAAACAGTTGTCTCATGTAATGTATGGGGATGAATCAGCAGAGCAGCCGCAGGTCACAGGGGAAGGTGTGAGGAATGAAACTGCTGCTTCTATCAAGGGGTCACACTTCATCAAGAGACGTTATTCGGGGGAGACCAAACAATCCCAGAGCAGCTGCTACAAGGAGCTGGCCAGTCTGGAACAGGGACGAGATAGACCTCCCTCAGAAAGCAACAGGCCCAGAGAGCAGGGAGAAATGTGCTGCATCACACGGTGTTAGCAGGACTGAAGCAACAGCTCCTTGCCCTGCCCAGCACGGCTGTGTCACAAAGCTGTGCCAGTGTGCTGGAGAGGCCTCCTGAGACCCCCAGCACCAAACCCCGGCCAGCAGACATGTGATGCCTGCTCATCTTGGACAAAAGAACGGATTGATGGGGGATAACCAGTCCCTGATTGGCTTACTTCGGGCTAAGCTGGAAATTCATTAATTGCAATTGTTAAATCCAGCAAGGCAAAGTGTTTCTGCAGCTCCACTTGATTATCTTCTCATAATACACGTTCCATGTAACTCCCAGAGCCCAGAAGGCTGCTGAGGCTCTAAGGCCACTCAGTCGCTTCCCCTGGGACACAGCACACAGCGGTGCTTAATGAGCACACCGGGAAAAGTCCAGTGTGTCCTGCCAGTCCACTTTTTTTTTTTTTTAAACAAAAAAAGCAAAAAACCCTTTCACTTGATGTTACCAGTTTGTTTTCTTTCCAAAATCTTGCTTATGCTACTCTCATCTCCACTGCCAGGGGCATTTTTGGGGGCTTAGTTTCAGAAGACTAGTTGCTTTTTTACTGTTTGTAATTGAACAAAGCTCTGTCATTTGTCAAGGTCTGTCTTTTCCATTGTATTTCATTGATTCTCAGTATTTGGTTTTTTTTGCAGGTGTGGTACTGAATGGCAAACAAAAGTTCTCCCTACACTAAAATTGGTTATTTTCTTAACAAAGTCTACACTATTCCATAAATGAAAATTGTTCCTGCACCTTATCCCTTCTGAAAATTACTTCATCTTTATTTCTTTTTTTTAATAATGCATTTTCATCCCTCTTTTATACTATTTTGTTTTAAAGTCTGCATAGTTTATGAAAGTCAGCTCAAACTTTGGACTTCAGGTTTTTTCAGCCAAAGGTACACAAAAGACAACTCTAAAGCTGCAGCAAGACCTCAGGGAGTTAAGGAGAAGCTGTGTAAGCAGCAAGTTGGATTTTTCTGCATTGAATTCCTTAAATCAACCCTGACATTATTCTTCCCCATTCAATTTTATTATACCACTTAGCTTTCTTGTCACATTAGCAGGAATTTCCTATGCCTCATACCCACACCACCAAGCTGCACTCTTCATTTGATCTGTTCCAGTGATCTCTCACACAGAGATCAGAAACTCTGGGCCTTCTACCTAACCAGACTTTTTTGGATATTTGTGGTATTAGTAGTTGTATGAGACAGAAAAGCTTTAATATTGCAACAGTTTTTGGAAAAATTATAAGCTCGTAAGATATATTTTTAGCCATGTATTTTGTAGGTAGAGGCAAACTTCACCAGTTTTACCCTATCTTTTAGTAGGAAGTCCAATGTTTTCCAAAGAATAGCCCTTCTTAACAGAAAAGTCAGTCTAAGTGTGCTCAAAACTAATTTTTCAGAAGAAGACATAAGACTTTGAATGAGAAATAAAATAAAAAAATATCATGGAGGGGTTATTCTATGCAGTCACTCTTCTAATACATTTAAACTTAAGAACTCATTCTGTTTAAGGGTCAGACATCAGTGTGCCCCAAAATCCACAGCTCTGAAAGGTGATGCAAACACCAGAACTGAAAACAACACTGGCAACTGGGAACATCCCAAAATGTAGTTATATAACACCTCCCTAAGAAAGCAATCTTCACATGGAGCTAAATATTTCTAAAATGGTGGAGAATTCTTTTCAAAAGATTAAGGATCTCTTGCTGCAATGCTTGTAGAAATGCATTAGTGCCATGTGTCAACAGACTGTGTAGCTAAAAGGATTTCTAGTCTTCTCACGAACTGGGAAGCAAAACTTGGGAGCCTGCAGAAGCTAGTATCCATACGGAGTAACCTTAGGAACCAAATGCCCAGCACCACAAAGATATCTTGCATGCTAATTCAGATAGCATTAGTGATTTACAGGAATGGACATTCATATAAAAACAAAAAGGGAAAGGGGAAAATAAAAGGGATGCCAGCTTAGCCATTTTATTAATAAATAAGGTTGCTTGCTGGTGTATCTCTTTCCTTCCTCAACCTTAAGTTTGCAGCAACTCAGACTTCTGGAACAAAGACCAAAACAAAGCAAGGTACCACTGCCTCATGACACAGCTATGGACCCATTGATGCATTCCCCTTTGTTTCATAAGTGTTTAACGTACACAGAAAATCCTCACTGACTGCAATCAGTTCCAGCTTCCAAAGAAGCTGGATCACCAGTAGCTGTATTGACATCAAATTCCAAGATATGGTTTATTGGTGGACCTGGCAGTGTTAGGTTTACAGCTGGACTCAATGAGCTTAAAGTTCTTGTCCAGCCTAAATGACTCTATAACTTTTTGACTCCCTGCTGGTCTCTACCACAACTACCTGCTTTCCCATTGCATCCTATTTACACACACACACAGAGTGTCTGTTTCTCACAGCTACCCATATCCAAATGCCTTCATTTCACTGCTCCATGTATTGAAAATAAACTTCCACACACATACTATCATATAATTTTCCATCAAATACATTTGAAAGGTACTTTTTCATTTAGCTTCAGGTCTATCATGATTTTCTGCAGTCTAGACACTCATCTCTTCCTGGCAAGTCAAGGTCCACAGCAGTAATATTGGCTGTTACTGTCCTGCCCCAGGAGATGCTCCGAACTGGAGCAAACTAAGCAGGCACAGCAGCTTTACCAGCCTCAGCCCAGCTTCCTGCATCCAGACTCTCTTTTCCATTCCTAACCACTTCCTTTCTTAGCCACTGGCTTTCACTGCCTTCTATTAATAAGACAGCCTCACTTAGCAGACAAAGATCTTTGTGTCACACTGACTGCTCCTCTGCATTATTGCTGATGCAGACATTACCATGAGCAGAGAGGCGGCTAAACTGCATGCCAGCATGGCTTGTCCCATTGCCATCAGAAAAAAGACTATGTGCACTGCTGCTCTTTTTCAAGAGCACACATATGGCTGGAACATGCTTTTTCCTTGCTCTCCATGCTAGCTTTTTTTTACAATTTTTCTGTTTGTACTTCCTTGTCCTCAAGGAAAATTAGACATTAACGCAGCAAAAAAAAACAAAACAAAAGACCTCCTGCTCTTTTCAACTAAATTTATCTTTTTCCTCAGACACTAAAAACTTCTTAATTCTTAAAATCGTCTAAAATTCTTTGCATAACTAAGAAAACTGTCTGCTCTTGAAGGAAAAAGTGAAAAAAAAAAACCAAAACGCTTTCAGTTTTACTTACTTACCCTTCAAGTAGTAACAATGTGGTTACCCATGGCAGGCTAAGAATACAAGCAACACAAAGTTTTGTAGAGAGAACCAGGATCATCCCACTGATGCAGTTGAGGAGAAGATAGAAGAAACTCTTCTAGACTTGAAGCTTCAAGCTACGACTAATGTTAGGAACAGCTGCTCTGAATTAAACTTACTTGTCTTAATTAAGTGCATGACTGAATGCCAACTAGCACCTGTGCCTGAAACAGGTTTTTAAACATGTTTAATATGTTTTTTTAATTTTTCCTCTGTACTTTTTTAAAGAGGTGGAAAGATGTTTAGAGATGGTTAGTTACCGTGGAACTAAGAAGATCAAGATTTCTGAGACAGAATCCTTCCATCTTGGTTTAATATCCCATGTATAACATTTTTGGCTTTGACTGTTGAGGCTCATTTGGCCCATGAAATTTAACATATAGACTTCTACAGAAAAATCCCAACTGTTACAGAAATGCAGAAGTTTAGCTGATGACTTTACTTTAGGAATTGGTTGAAGAAAATTATATGCCAGACCCAAGTTTGGTGCAGCACGCTATTGGAAACATCAGCTCTCTGACAGGATGTCTAAAATCTAGCAAAGGATTAGATTTTTCCCCTGTGAATTTCAATACAAAAACTACCATTGCTCTTGACTGCGGCAGTATTAAGTCTGTTTTGGCAGGTCCACTAGTATATGAGCAGATGACTGTTCTGCACACCTACATTTCTCCATGCACTTTCAATCAGAAAGGCTGAACTACTAGAAGGAAACAGCTTAGGCATCATCTTTCTAGCAGTCCATAAACTACCAAGTAAAATAGGAGAAGAGTTAAGAAGGAAATAAAGCCCTCTGAGGAAGGATATGGAGGGGACTGAGCCATTCTCTGAAGACATATTTTTATTGAAGCATGCAGTTATTGATACAGTCTTGGAGCATACAGCAAAAAAAATCATATGTGCTATGAACTAAAGTGATCCTTTGAAAGGATTTCTCTATGGTATCCAGCATAGAGGATAAATTGAAACAGATGCAAAAAATAATCCCTTTTTACTCCCCCTACACCATGTAATTATGATATTACTGAAACAAGTTTTTGTTTGAAAAGTTTCTGTCATATCTCTAAAAAGTGGATTTTATATAACAGATTTTTCTTTATGGTATTACATTCCTTCCCCTTTCCTTTACTCACTTCTTGTCTTCCTTTGACTATAGTATTTTGTCTATGTTTTTACTTTGCATCTTCTTTCTTGCTTCATTGCTATTATATTGTGAATATCATGATTTATTTTAACTAAAGCCCCAGCATCTGGAATTGACTGACCACAGAATAAGGTTAGTTTCCACATGCTATAAATAAAACTGATTTCCTACAGTTTTGTACGCTTGTCTAATTCCTACTTGCAAAACCCTACAGTAATCCCAATCCAATCCCAGCTTCTTTAAACCTGAAAATATGACTGAGGAAGAGACAGCAGGGTTGAGGCTAGTTTCAATATGCAAGTACCAACTGGTCAGCTGGCTAATATCCAGAAAATTCATCATGCTTGAGTACTGTCTACTCTCTTCTCAAAAAAACCACAAACTTTAAAATAGTAGTAGTAGTAGTAGTAGTAGTAGTACTAGTACTAGTACTAGTACTAGTACTAGTACTAGTATTTCATGTGTGTGCCTTCTTAGCTTGAAGAAAAGGCAAGTTATAAGAACTATAACCAGAATTCCATGATATCATCATGTGAAAAACTATTTCTGAACAACCATTGTTCATAGGATCACTTAATTGCTAGATGGACCTGCTTGTGTGTAGAAGGACAGAGATACCCCAATTATTCATCCTTCCCCTGGTATTAGAAGTATTCTTCTGCCTTTCACTGTCACACAGGCAGAACACCGACCTTCTCTCTCACAGGTGAGTGCTGTTACCTGCTCAGCCTCCCAGCAAGCAAAAGAAAGCTCCCAGTAGAAGGGAGGCAGAAAACTGTTACAGCTCTGCAGGCAAGAGAAGCAGGGTACCCTTCCTACCCACTGCCATTGCACAGCGGGGCTACCCCATATCTCCAGCAGGACCACAGGGCAGGTAAGTGATAAGGAGAGTCCCAAGTTCAGCCAGGCACTGCTAAGTGTCCCTTCTCAGCGCTCTGTCAGGCACCTCATATGTTTGTCCATCTATAGATCAAAATCTAGCAACAAGTGTCAGGTGAAGAGCAGCTCTACCTTGGAACAGAGGATATAAATATACCCATCTGCTTATCAAGTCCCTTTGGATATTTTAGGAAGAAATAGGTGAAAAATATATTCATCCACAAAATAAACTATTGATTACTGTTTCTGCCATGAAGGTTAGTTTCCCTATATGAAGAATATTTAATAAACTCAGGAGTACACTTTGATTGCCATAAAAACAAAACAAAAGCCTGCATGAAGCTAAGATTCCCTTATGCTTTGGAAAGCACAGTGTAAGACAAGTTTTACTTGTTCCACTGCATAGATTTTCAGCAATGAATTAATTACATCGCACATAAATGGTAGTAGAATTCGCAAGGGAAATCAAGAAGTCCTTGATTTTTTTTACTTTCCCCGCTGATTATAGCATATTCCAATGCTGTAGTAATTCTCATAGCGAGCTTGTAGCATTTTCCAAGCCAGAACAGTCCTCAGTGCTATCTCAGTCTAAGCAGAAAAAGTAGGGGTTTGTTTGGGACTGAAAATTACTGTGAAAAGAAAGAAAAAAGTCCAGATGATAATTCTGAACAAAGAACATAGGGAAAGTAATAATAGTAGTAATAATCTTCTTTCATTTTTAACACCTTTCACCTTGAAACTTTCTAAAGCTCTATGAAAATTATGTATACAGCAGTAGCTTTGCCAGCTGCTGAACAGGAGTGGCACCTGCGAAGGAGCACAGCTACCTGCAAGAGATGGACTTGATATTTTCTTCCATTTCTGCTTGTAACCTTCCTTTCACCTTCCATGACATGTACCCCATACAAACATCTTTTACAAAGCATATTTCAAGGCTGATATCCCATTCTCTAGATCTTCTTTCAAGTCCTTTTCATAGGAAAGTATTTGATCATTCAAGATAGTTAAGAGAAAAAATGAGTCTCTTTTCCCTTCCCTTGCATAGGCCAACACCACAGTGTTGAAATAACTTCCAGAGTGCAGCCACACCATCTTTCACCTGGAACCTCCCATCATTCTGCACAGAGGCCACTGGCAACAGCAGATATCCCCAATGGTTTGGAGTGTGGTGTCTTCCTTGGAGGCCCACGTATGCTCTGGGGTCTACAGATGTTTTTACTAGTAAGGTCTAGCTTGCCAGTTTTTCAGGGCAGGACTGATTTCCCATCTGGGCATTTGAACCAGCTCATTCCAGCTTGCCATCAGATGTGATGAAAATATAACAAGTAGAATTTAAAAATTGGGTTAATAATAAATTAACACATAGCTAAAATTTATATAGATAGAATATTAAAATAAATCAAGATATTTATTTATAGAAAAGACATTCCTTTGTCAAAAAGAAAAAGGGTTAATTTATTGAATGAATTATATTGTAAAAGGTCTACAGTCATACTGACATTCCTTTTGTGCAAGACTATTAATATTTTATTTATATTCTTGTACTGTCTTCAAACCTCAGCCAAGAATCGGGTTCCCATTATGCCCTCTCAGGAAATAAAGAGACAGTCCCTGCTAGGAATATGTATCAGGTAATTAGTTTTTTAGGGACTTTCTCCTTTTTTTTCAGGGTGCCTTTGTGGAAGCAGAGTCTGCCAAAGATACCGACCTGGATTTTCTCTAAAGCCACCCAACTCTTTCTGAAATTCAATTCACTTCACAACTAGAAATTCATCATTTGAGCTTTTTCAAACCTACATCCAAGGACACTTCTCTTTTCCTTAACCATGCACAGCCCATGAAGTCAACATGTGAGAAGTACTGCACTGCCAGCCAAATGCAGATATGAAGAAAGAGTAATATACATGATCCTTCATCTCCTATTCTGTTATCCCTGCCACAAAATGTTGGCCCTTTATCAAATTTCATCAGCAGAGAGTACTGCAAGATATAAAATATATAGAATCATGAGCTAAACTAGTAAGGATCAAAAGATAAATCTTCCATAATTTTTTTAGGGTCATACTTGGATGGAGATTCATTACATGAAGGAATCCCAATCCATAGAAATCTTTCTGTCTTGCAAAATGCTTTTAATACTCATCTCTCCCACTGCACTGTACAGGATCATTTTTCAGGTTATAAATTTGAAAGGAGAGAACAGAGGGGAATTTCACAGTTCTTTCATTTGCCATAAACTTTTTGGGGTGTTTATAGATCTTGTAGCAGAAACCACAATTCTCCCACTGGAATGGGACCTATCACTTCTTAAAGTAGAAGGGAGTATGGCAATGAAAATGTCCTGATTTCACTTTCTTTTCTGCAGTGGCTTTTCACAGCATTCCTCATAATTGCACATAAATTACGTACTCCCTTCAAAGTAAAGCTGTCCAAAAGACCACATTAACAGCTCATGCATCTTCTTCTCTTTCACCTGCTGTGCTCTTCTTTGGACCAACGTTCACCTCCTAATGTGATGACTACACAATGTGTCTTTCTTGGATTTTTTTTTGATCCAATCTCTATTCCCTACAATGAGATTTCCTTTTCATTAATTATCCTGAATTAATGGCAAGCAGTCAGAGTGTAGTACCCAGGATCTGTCATCAACAGTAATAGCAGGAATTCTGACTTCACACCCCTGCCTCCTACAAGATACGAGAAACCAGAAATTTAAATACGTTCTTTTGAAGTTGTGGCCACATGCAGCACCTCATGGTGCAAAGACCATAAGGACTGAAGTCTCTATAATCAGTTGCAGCAATTACTTTTTCATAGTAAAATGTTACTTAATTTGACCTTGCTTTTAAGATACAATGGAGTCCTGTCAATATGCCCTACTCCTTCTTTTGATTGCTGATTACTTTTTGCATCAGGAATTTGTGGCACAACTGATTTCCACTGAGTTGTCTCCATCACTGGTTTATTGGATGAACCAGCGGGCAGACAGCAACCCCACTCGTGTTCTCCTACCTAAAAATTTGGAAGTCCTGCCCCAAGCCTGTTACCAGGGCTATGCTGGCTGTGCCACCTCTAGCTTTGAATTTCCCTGAATTCCTCCTCCAATGAAGATGGACTTCTGCTTCCACAGTACGTACTGCTACTCCACTGAGGTGGGATTTTGCCAGTGCATCATCTACTCCTGGACCGAGATACCCACTATATGCTAATCAGTATCACAAAGGGATATCCAATCTGTCCAATCTCATCATAATGGACTACATCATTTGCAATGATGAGACATATCACAGACAGAGAAAGGAACTTACCTGATTTACCTGCAGTCATAAACACTAGTTAGACTTCCTCACGAGATATTTATTAATTTAAATCTGTGAGTTTGGAATTAAATATTGCTTTGGAAATAGGAACATAGCCTGAAAAATAACATAGGAGTGATTCTAATACAGGAAAATCAATGATAGTTACCACACAATCATGCTTTCGAGAAACCAGCCCTCCATCTCCTGCTGCATATAACAACTGTTAGATACATAGCAACTCTCTACTTACAACGTAGCCAGACAATATCAATATTAATTAGACTTGAGAAAACAGCTGGCAACAAAGAATTCAATTGATGAGTTCTATACATTTTGCAAATGTCACTAGTCTCTTAAATTTAGAATTTTACATTACTTCAAAGAATACATACTTCTTCCCAGTTAACTAATGCTGAAATTGTTACTTAATTCATTTTGGTTTGTCACAGAGATAATCGAACAAATAGTTTCTTTTAATTTTGCTTTGTGTGTTATAAACAGCTCTCACAGAATGCAAGTTTTAAATGAGTTTATTAAGAGAACAGGAGCGTTCAAGACAAAAAAGAACATTTTGTGAACCTCTGCACACACACACGCTTTGAGTAATTGGGTAAAATGTACAGAGAACAGAATGATATGACTGAAAACAATAGCTGTGGAAAATTTTGGGGAAATTTCGATTGCATATAATAGTACAAATTTCAATCATATTCTGATGAACAAAAATTAAATGTCAAAGGAAGAAAATAATGCAAAATAAAGGTTCTCAATTGTTTTACTGTTTATAAGGTCTTCCACAGTCTCTAAAATCTTGTCAGGGAATCCTAGAGATCACCAGGAAGCCAGAGACAACTGCAGAGAAGCCCCTTATCTCTAGGCCAGCTCTCAGTCACTCTCATTTGCTATTTGACAACACATTCCCAAGAGATTCACACAACAGATTTTGTAACTGAATTGAACATGGCTGTTAAATCATGCCCAAACCACAGAAATACTTTCAGGCAGGACCTGGAAAAGTGTTAAAGCCTTCTGTTGCATACATCTCCTAGCAGACCTCACTCAGCAGAGGATGAGCTCTGGCCTCTCTGCCTTCTCCTCTAAAGGCTACTCCCTTCCCTGTACTTGGGCTTTGGAGTCTGAGGTATGGGGAGATGACTACACTTCCCGGAGGAGTATCCATTACACTTGCAGAGGGGGAAAAAAGGAGAGGAAAAGAATGCATAAGACTGCCACTGATTTCAAAGAAAAAGTCAAATTCACACCAGCCAATTGTGCCAGAGTACAAACATTTTAGAAATGCAGTCCTGAAATCACAGTCCACCTTACTAAATACTTGACTTGCTCCAAGATTTAAACAAAAATATCAATACTGAAAATTTTCTTTTCTGTTTATGTTTGAGAATACTCAGCAGCATTTTGAGATTTGGAAAAACAGTTTTCAGACAACTTTAATTTTGAATGAAAATATCCTACATCACTCAGCAAAGATTTCTCCTGCACTATGGAATAAAGTTTTTCAGAAAAGACAGCTTCTATTTATAAAAAATAGACTCAAATATACGTATTCTTCTCAACTCCTCACATCCTAAAGCATTCTGCAATTTATTTCCCCACTTTCCTCTACTGAGATTCAGAGCAGCCATGGTGTGATCATATGTTTTTTCAAGAATAGCTGATGAATACCTGAAAACTCTCCCACTGCGGGACATTCTGTTTTCTCAGAAATGAAAAAAGCAGCCAGAATGACACATTTTCTATTTCTAAAAATAAACTGAAAGACCAAAGAAATCAATGAAAAAAAATCACAGCACAAAACACAGAATACCAATTACATTTTGGCAATCTGACTAACTAGATAGTCAGCTAGTTGCCTGATTCTGATAAACTTTTCAACAAATAATAATCTTAAGGGTAATGTTTGTTTCCTTTCTAACAGTGACACTTTTCATAATGAAAAATCATCCAGACAACATATGATTAAAGGCCTCCCTACCTAAGTGAGCTTTTGGTTTATGCTGTTAACTGCCTGAAGACTCAACTAGCTAAGCAGATTATTGCTGGATAAAGCAACTGAAACAAGGGGTTGTCTAGGAACAGGTTGATCCTTTCTCTGTATTGCCTTAAATGAGAAGGTAATTTATTTTATGTAACCCTCTCTGCAAGGATTTCCTACATTTCCCTGCTCTACTATCTGGAGCTCTTCAGGGAGTCAGGAAAGGGAAGGATGTCTCTGTAATCTCCATGTATTTTTCCCACAAGAATTCGCCTACGTATCCAGTGGTTACCTCCCAGTTTGACAATCAGCAAATACTACAGGATGAAGTGGTGGTTAATTCAACCCACACATACTGTTTCAGAGAATTGAGAATAAGAGTAAGTTTCTAGAGGGTTTTTTGGGTTTGTTTTTTTTTGCAGGTTCCTGTGCCCTACTCTAATAAATGAACTGAGAAATGTAGAAATAGTTCCACCAGCTGGGGGCTTTTTCAGAGCACTGTGGACATCTACACTGATTTGTTGCCTTCATTTCTACAGGTGTTGCAGCACTGGGGTACAAGCATTATTCTGATCTTAAAAAAAACTCCTGCTATCATGTACCCTCCAAAAGATTAATATTAATTCTTGTGAATAGTTCCTTTCTCATAGGGATTGATTCATTACTAATCCACAGGGAACTCCTTGTCCTGGGAATGCTGGGTATGGGGGAAGCAGAGGGCCAAGACAAAGGGGGCTTGAAATCTAAGGGCAAGTAGGAGATCTGAAAACCTCCATTGTAAGAAGTTTCTACATGTTATTAACATTCAATCTAACTCAGTTTGCAGAAATGACATATAACATTGCTGTGCATCCCTCTGTGTGTATTCCATTGCTGTCTTTTGGAAGTTCTTTCTGCATGATTGTACAGCCTATAGAACTCTAGTCTAAGGCAGAAAGATCTAAGTGTTTTACTAATAATGCATCATAACATGGCTTCTTGGATGTCTAAAGGATGCTCCAATTCTCTTTTATTTCTGTCTGTCTGATATTGTACTGAGCTGGCAATAACACTTAAGAGCAGATATTACAATTCCATATACCTTTTTTTATTGCGACAGAAATTCCAAACAACAACTGTGCATGAAAGGTAAGGAAATTCTGTAGAAATCTTGCCCTGCACAGTAAACAAACAGCTGTTTATCATTGGCCTAATTACCAAGCTAATGAGATCTAATTTCTATATTCATAAAGTATGCATGAGCAAGCATAAGCATATACAAAGCAGAGCAGATTGGGAAATACAATAAATAAAATAACAAGGTATTGGTAAATAAACATTAATGATCTTTAATCCTAAGAATCAGGTGATACTTTATGGCAATCTTCCATGGGTAATACATAATTCTAGTAAGCCTTGGTGTTTCTATATTAACAGTATTGAAAAAGTATAAAGTACGTCATTTAGAAAGGAAAAACAGCAAATATACAAACATAAACTGGGGAATTACTATGCTGGCAGCAGCACTGAAGAAAGGTTTGAGAGTAACAACACAGCAATAAAATAAGTCAAATTAATAATATGCAGGTGCTGCAAGAAAAAGCACATTGTCTGGGAGGTCACCCATAAGCACAAGCAGTAATTCTGTTTTCCTCTGACGATATCACAGCTGAAGTGCCTCATTAGGAAGGAGCTAGAGGAATTAGTGAGAACCTAAAGTTGAACAACCAAAATGCTGAGAGATTTGGAAATTGTTAAGCTTTGCAGAAAGGTGGAAAAAACCTGAATTCTTCAATTTAGAGTGCAAAAATTGAAGAGTAGACTGTAAATTCTTCAATTACATGAAATATTGCAATGAGGAGTATAAAGACAGATTTTCTCCATGATTCCTTGAGGAATTATGACTACTCAGTGACAGCAGTGGGGGCTTAATATATTAGGAAGCAGTTGTCAATGGTCAAGCCCTGGACAACTAAACACTGGAACAGCTTATGTATGAAAGCTGTGACACCCTTGCATCTGGCAGGTTTTTAAGAAGCAGCATGACAGCCATCTCCCAGGAGATCCTTGCTGTAGAGCAGGAGGGTGAGATCGAATAGATGACGCCTGCATTTCCTTTCCCGCCTTTCACTTCTGTCACTGGCCGTTCTTTGCTGATTCTCTATATATGAAAAGGGAGTGAAATAGTTCCCTAACATACATCATCTACAAAGAATGGAATATACTAACCTCATCACCCATAAACCCTTTTGTCTCATCTCTGAGGAAGGTGGGACAATATTTTTTTAGGAATACTGTCTGTGAGATACAATCTCTTTCTTGCAAATATACATGCTTGCATGAGCCATATCACTGAGAGAGCAGAGGTATTAATTCAGAAGTTTTCTCTTGCTGACTGGTGCAGGTGTGTCTGTAGGATGATCACTGTATTTCTACAGTTGTATCCGAGAGCATGAAAAATTAATAACTTGAAATCAAATGCTCAGGATTATGTCAACTCTGAGAATGTCCATCCTGGCAAAAATATGATAAACAGCAAGTCTTAAAAATAGTTGCTCCTTCCCCTTTCTATTCTACTCCCCCTAAATTTGTTCTAAAAGTAATATACAACAAACTTGCACTGTGCACAACATTACAAATCCTGGCATGTCAGCATAAGCTGACAGCAGCTGGCCACCATATGCCTAAAACCAGCTTGAAGCTCTAGAAAGCACTTCTAAACTGTGGCTGGTTTCATCTTTGTAGTTGTCTTTTCTAAGGAAGGATGGGCAACCATGAGTCCTGATTGTGTGGAGATGGTAACCATGTCTACCCCCACACCCCCAAATTATTTAACTAAAAATGAAAAAATTATTTAACTAAAACTGAGATGTCAGTTATGTTGAAGACAGTGGTTTTGACCAGATTTTCTCTGGGAAATCCAGAGTTCTGAATCATTCTTCTCACCCCTTACCCGGGCTTAGCCACCTTCTCTGTGACAAAGGAAATTTCATCTCCTCTTCTGCTCCCAGGGGATGACAAAGAGAGAGAAAGTCTATGCCTCTTACGTCATGCTGAGGTGTTAATGAAATATCAGTAGAAAAGTTCATCACCTCAATAATCTATTTCTGGTTTTTTTGGGGGTTTTACCACTTTTGCTTTCGCTGATAAACTGAAAAAATACACCATGCACCCAGATCTGTAAAGTGCAGGTCATGGATTAGCTCCTACTTACAAGTAGCTGGGTTTTTTCAGAAGTTATCTTATTTATAGTAGTTAATAATGGGTCATAGGTAGTTTCTTCATAACTTCAGATGAAAGTAGCTCTGCATTATAAATCCTTTTTCTCCCTGTCAAATTATCCCCTTAAAAGGGCATTGCATCTTGGAAAAATTCTGGAAATCAGTCAAATTTATCTTTCTAACCATCATCATCATTTCAATCAGAGCACTATTTAAAGTAATGCCTAGATAGGGATTTTTTTATCTAAAAACTTTGAATTTCTTTTACATACGTATCTTGAGTCAGATAAAAGTATTTAGATGCAAAGTCCTTATACCACCCAACAGCTTACATATATATTTTGAGCATCAGAGAAGATACACAAATTTCTTAAAATCATGTCAATCTCCTAATCTTTATTTCATTAGGGTTTACTGATGTAAAATTTTAATAGAAATTTTCTACACTTTATATTTTACTTCTATATTTATGCAACATTTAGTCAGGAAAGCAATAACTGGATAAACACCAATAAGCTATTCCAAACATTTTCATTTCCTTTCAACCTTTAGGACATTTTTATCTTAAGAGAAAAAAAAATCATATGGAAACACTTTATAGATCCTATCATGCTGTTAGACAGAACACTTTATAATTTTTAAAGTCCAGTTCTGGTTTCAGTGTCATGGTGTTGGTTCTATGTTTTTTGATGCATGGAAATCTTGTTTTCAGCTGTGCCACAGCTTTAGTGACAGAAGTTACTAGAAAATATTTACTTGCATTACATGGCAAATATGTTGATCTTCACCAGTTGTTTCAGCTGCTTGCATCTGAAGGATTTCTGCATTTTTCTTTTCCTGTTTCAATTTCTAACTTAAGGCTTTTATTAAAAAACAGTAAAGATACCTTTTTATATGGCTGATGATTTTTTCTTTCATTCTTTACACTGTCTCCTAAAGACAAAAAATTACTCTTCTTGCCCTAGTCTCTTCAAAACATTAATTTTGTTTAATATAGCTGTTCTCCAGCTTAACTGAAGTTCTAGACTTGAACATCACCTATCACAGTATTTCATCTTCTTTTCTCTTTCATTTAGTTGCTTCTTAATCCTAAATAAAATGTTGACATTACAGGGACAATATAATTTTAAACCAAAATCCCCCCCAAACTATTTATAACATAACTAGCTTTTAAATAATTCATCTTCTGGCTACCAAGATGACATAGACGTTTCAGAGTAGTCACATTTTCCAGTTATTTTTATGTGTTTCACATTTTTCAAAGTTAATTTTCATAGTTTTACTTCTTACCTGGAATTTCACAGAGAGCAGGCACCGTCTCTCTACTCAGCAGCTGTAGCTCATTTTTATTCAAACTATTTGTTATTCAGTCTCTAAGCATCCTGCCTCAGCTTAGCACTGTGAAGAATCCTGTAAAGTCTCACTAAATTCTCCTAGCTATGAGATTGCTTTCTGCTCCTTCTATGAAAGTAAGGCCTATCACCAACCCTGCACCACTTCCATTTCTACTGTTCTCACCCTGCCTTCAGTCAGCTGTCAGCCTTCTGCCATTATCTATAGCCTAGATGGAGCTGCCATTCTTTTCCCTATTAAAACCCTAATTAATCAACCAGAACCTGAATACAAAGTCTTGTAGCGACTATAAGTATCTGCTTACTATTGTGTATTCATTCTGTATGTAATGGTCTGTAACCCTGGAAGAGTGACCCTGTGACTCCATAAGGCTCCGGTCACTGTGAATTGCTCTGGAAGTACTGGCTGGCACCAGGACTCAGGTGCAGGTGCCTGATGTGGGTCTAAGCCCCTTGTGCCCTTCCCACAGTAGCTGGCATGAGAGGCAGAATCTGCCCCATGGTTCCTTCCAAGAAGCAGCTGTGATATTCAAGCTCCCTGTGCCAGCTTCCCTGTCTTGCCACTTCCATCCTGCCACTTAAAGCCCATAGATTTTTTTGAGAAGCAGAAAAGAAGCTGTGGTGCTGAGCTGACATGCCGACTGGAGCAGAAGAGGAAGGGATGGGAAATATGCAGACAGCCCTTCTCTCATCCTGGAGAATCGAGAACCTCTACTGTTAAAGCACGGATCAATACGCAATCTGCCGGTTTATGCAGACCTTGGCAAGGAAGAAAAAATTTCCCTCCCTTGCTTTAGGAAAGTGTTGATATAAAAACAATTGTCAAAACTTCATCATCCAACCATCTGATATTGATCCTTCCATGTCAGCCAGTGCTCTGGATGCTGCAAAAGTCAACACCCCCTTTCTAGCAATTGATCCTGTGCAGTAGCAAACTATCACAACTACCTGTCTGAAAACATACCTTTTCCAAAATGCACAGGAATAAAAATCCAACTCCCTGTAAGGAAAGATGAGGGGTAAGACACTTTGACCTCCTTAGGAAATTTTGTCCAGAGAGCCTGATCATGTTGGTTTCTCCACGGACCAGAGTAGAGCAAGCTAAAATGGTTCATAGGGCTGGAGGAGATCCCACAGCTACAGCCTGTGACTGCAATCCTATTCCATGAGGGGATCCCATTGATCAGCTCTTGTAACATAACAAGAGTTTTCTCCTCTTATCCAAAAAAATATTGTCTCTTGTCCTTCCTAAAACCACACAAAATAAATTCACAGGCAGTTTTAAGTCTGAGACCTCCATACAAGAAACAACAAAAAAAAAAAGAAATGCAGCTCAGTCCTCAAAATCCTCTGTCATGGTAATACAAAAGAGGAAAATACAGACTGTGAGAATTCTCATTATTAACCCCCTCCTGACAAAAGTTAAGCTTGATGGCCCTGTTGTACACAATCATATTTAACAGATATTTGAAGTGAGGTCTAATCCCAAGGGCTCAGGATGGCAATTTTTAAATCAGATATATTTTCTGATATTTTGGCATACAGGAGGGTCCATGTACCTTTTGTCTTTTGATGGCTGTTTAGTTGTGACCTTAAATGTCCTCTTTTCTCTCTGCTTGCAGCCTTTTGTCCATCTCTTAAATATAGCAGTAGATTTTTCACAGCCTTCTGCATGTGAAATAGACTTCTCTGTTACTCTCTCCATGTGTGGTAATCTTAGTCCACTAATATTACAATAATTTAAAGTCATACTGCTAAATCTTCTACTAAATACTTTGAAAGCTGAGAACAGACAACACCATGTTACTAAAGAGTCCCTCTAAAAGACTTAAAATCTCTCCCAGGTGTGACAATTACCATTAGTTACTGATGATTTAATATTTTTTCTAAAATTGTATACTGAGGTTTACTGCCAACCAATGAAAAGACATTCAAAAACTTGCTTAATTTCCCAAATTCAGTGAGAAGCATCCACAAAATGCAAATAGTATCTGCAAATTACAAGTGAACCACAGAGAAGGCAAAATAGTATGCACAGATCAGCTGAGGGCTTGTGTTGGTTAAATGCCTAAAAATTCTACATTAAGTGAGAGGCGAGTTAGATTATCAGGCAATGTGATTTGGCTGTGATAGAAAGAAGCAGTCTGAAACTGTGGTAAAGCTTCAGGAATGAAGGTTTTCCTTCCTTCAGCAGGGAAAGTTTGGAAGCTCATCTACAGGACCAGTTTCTGCAGGGCAGGAGGAGGCTTTGAGAAAAGAGCTATATAAAAATACATGCCTGCCTGGAAAATGAAATGGAAACAAACAAACAAACAAATAAAAAAAACAGAGAGAGAGAAAAAAAACCCCAAAATTTAGGGTTACAATTTTCCTCCGTTGATTCATTGTTAGAGTCTGTTGGACTCAGCAAGAACCCTCAAAATCACAGGCTGCCACAACTGTGCCACAGGCAGGGATACCTCCTGGCCGTGCCTCTAAGTACTGTTGCCAGAATGTTCAAGGGCCCAATTATCCCAAATGATGAGTACAAACAGCTCCCAGTGAAGCTAGTGGGAGCTACAGGTACTCAATACTGAACTAAAAATCAGTTCACTTTGAGTCACACATGAATTGAGGAGCTGAGCTTCAGGAAGCTGCATCTGAATATATGGGGATTGGCTCTTTCATGAGATAAACACCAAGGAATAAATTCTGGCTTGAACAGATACAATAAAAACTCTTCCCATTTATCTTTTTAAAAATAGGAAGTCATATAGTTTTAAAATCATCTCTATTTATTATTTTTTCTTTTCAGACAATGCTCCTTGGGGGCTTAATAATCTGCAGAGAAGCCCTGCCTGTCAGTGGCAGGCAAGCAGTGTTCTGGAAGACACAGAGCAGAACAGGGAGAGTCATCGTGAAAGGTGGCAATCCAAAGCACAAGCAGAAGTAACTGGCAAAAGGCATCAAATTGGCACAAACTATCATGTGCCAAATCCCAGCACATTCCTTAAAAGGCAGGTTGTGTGCAGGTGTGAATTACACAAGAGGAATTTTCTCCCTATCTGCTAAAAACCTCTGTTGCCTTGTAAGCTGCTTGCAGTCAGTGGCCTCCAGGTGACTGGCTCTGCAGAGTTTACCTGAGGTATAATTTATGTACTTGCAAACCAGCTGGTTGTTAGTTTGACTTCATGAAAGCTTCCTTATGTTACAGTTGTTCGCTATAAATTAACGTGAGGAAATCAAGTGCATCAGTAACAATTTGGCAACTGGTCAATAAGGAATCCATGCATAAACCCATTTCTATTATCTGACATGATCCATAGATGCTGGAATGCAGGGAAGTCTATTTTCATCATTCTTTAGGAAAGCAGTAGCCTGCAATGGTAGAAAATTGGTGAGTGCTTGCAGCCACCCTCTCTTATCAAGCAGGGGACTACTCCCTATCCCTGTGGGCACATCAACAGGGCTGCCTGGGCAAACTCTTTTTTCAAAGACTGTTTATAGCCTGTCGTGAGGAAAACAGCTCTTTTTCCCTGGGGACTGTAAGAAAGGAAAGACACATCTTAGCAGCCAGAATGTGAAAAATGTTTGGCTTATACATAAAGTTTAGGGAGAAAATGTTTCCTGAAGTTGTCCTTTTTACCCTTTTCTACCCATCTTGCCCATCATATCTTAGTGAGCAGTCTTGTGGATGGAGTTATATTAGAGATTTATAGGTGGCAAGTTTATTCTGAATGCTGCATCATAGTACACCTGGGCATCATTTAGGGAGTTTTTTCTGGGTTTATATTATTTCTATCTGTTGCCATATTTGTAAGTGAATTTTAAAAGACAGTTATAATTAGTTATAGAAGATGATGGTTTACTTTTTTATTTTTCCCTTTAGCTTCCCAGAGATTTTGAGTGAGTTTGTAAAATTGCTTTTAGAGCAAGCTCTGGCAATGCAGTGTTTAGTATGGGTTACCTGACCATTATCTAAACAATAGTAGCTGTTTGGCAAAAAGCCAACAAAGGTAATGCAGGCTGAGTCTGTCTGCAGAGCTGTAATGATCTAATGACAAAAACTGAGAAATGCAAGGAAAATCTGGGGCCCCCAGATACAATTAAGGAGTAAGCAGGCTGAGATGCAGAGGAGTAACCCCAGAGGGAGGCAGGCAAAAGAATGATGATTAATATCAGTATGTGTTATGCTTGATAGGACCAGTCACAGCAATTACGCCAGTGATTCTAAAAGGGGGGCAGGGGCATATGGTTGCACATAAGGCTCAGAAGAACTATTCTATCCAGATACCACCTAGATCATTGTGAAATAGTACCTGTAAGGATTGCACCATGAGCTGTCCAGGAATACACGTGCATGGACAGCACTACGAAGTTCATTATGCCAAAACTGCTGCATTATTATTAAAAATGCAATCTTTACAGCCCAAGTTCCTCTCTGGCTATTACAACAAAAGCATCTGCTCAGTGCTGCTACTCAAGACAAGACTGCCAGCCCTTTAAGTGAATGGGATTTTCGGAATAAACAATCAGGATGATTATGCTTTCCACTGCTGCAGGGATTTTTATTTACTTCTACAGCTTATTAATATAGACAAGAAAAAAAAAACCAGATAAACATTTTTTGGTTGTACTAGATGGCAAAAATATATAATTACATCGCTCAGAATCTCATCAGCTCCCATCAGTCTAAGCTACTTTATGAACATATTTATAACTGCCGAGTATAGAGCAATTATGGGAAAACATTCTCCATTCTGAATGCATCTGCACATTTAGCATGGTCTGATCTAATTAAAGTCACTTCCACTAAAGTCAACTGGAGTATTTTCACTCCAGGTTAAGGAAAAGACACAATAAGAACAAGAAGATCCCAGTTCCTACAGCCAAAGCTTCAATTTTAACCAAGTAAGGGTATTTCTAGAAATGATCTAAAACATGACCTGAATAAAACCCTCAGCTGAGACAAAGTTGTTCGGCTTTATTTTCTCAGCAGGAGTCAAAAAACATCCTACTTAGTGTGGGGTACAATGCAGGAAACTGTACTCTAAATAAATACCATTTGGGCAAAAAAGATTAACGGGAAAAAAGAAAGAAGATCGTTGTTCAAGTATTTACAGATAGATGAAACCAATCTCAATATTTTTCTCAAGTACTTTTTTTTTTGAGAGAAACAGATAAATATTTTAGGGTTTCCTGTGCCCTAAAATCTCTATCAGTGCTAGTATCTGGGAGACAATGGAAAGAATTTAAAAGAAGAAAAAAACTCTGCATGAGGTTTGATAAAGCTATTAAGATAGACTATTGGATTTTAATGGAGAAAAGACAAAATATCTGAAGCACTTAAAAGTGAAAAGTTAACATGACATGCAAGTTTAGCAGGCTTGATTCATAATTCCATATTAAATTCATATTGATTTTTTTCTCACCAATACTCCCTTTGTCTAAACAACCTTTGACTGTCAAAAGCCTGGGGAGACTGCCAAAGACCACTTCATTAATACATTCAATGGGAATTGTTCAGTCTCACAAATATAACCAGGCTGTGTTTATTTCAGGACAAAAGGCACAGTTAAATATTCCAGCTTGAGCCAGCTGGGCAACAAACTTTATTTTGGAGGTTTGACAAGTGGCAAAAATGCCTCTGCTCACATGACTTAGCAGAATACTTAGCTCACATGACTTAGAGAATACTTAGCAGAAGTTTTTAATAGCTGAGCAGAAACTACGTACCGTGTCATCGACTTCAAAGGCCTCTCACCTATATGGAAGGAAAAGCTTTTTCTAACACACTGAAGTTGTTTTCTTTAAAGAAAAATCCATGTAATGTGTCTATTGACCAAATGTCAAGTTAAGTACAGATGGAGATTTTTTTTCTCTATATTTTAAGCCAGATTCTTCAATGATAAGCTTAATTCTAAGTGTAATTAGAGTACAGTAGTTAGTGTCAAATCATGTCCTTGGTTTTGAAAAACTAGATTGGTGCGTTACTTTCAGTGAAGCTGATTTGATCTTCAGTTTTCAAAATTAAGAAGGCAGAAAGCATATACATACTGTGTCACAAGCACAGTGCTGAGCACAGATATTAAAAAAAAAACATTTTGAACCCTATTAAGGAATTCAAAATTTTAAAGACTTTTGTGACAATTTAACATTACTTTTCAGGACACATCACTATCTTCCATTTTCTTTCTCTGTGTATTACTAATAAAACATTCATAACTTTAAGTACACAGACAGAATTTGAAGGATGTAATTAACTACCTGGCACACCAGAAAAGGCTGCTTCCCTGATTCCTCCAGAAAGAAAAGGGGTGCACAACTAATTATATAAATAAAAATTCATGAGCATGAGAAAGCCACTTTAGCCTTTAAATCACCAACGTGGAGTGAAACAAAAACTATCACAGTAGTGACAGAGACTGAACTTGTCTAAGAGCAACCATGCATTTCACAGGGAACAAGCAGGAAAAGAGTTGGCACATGAGCACTAAGCCCCAAAATGTATAAAAGTCAGTACAGGACTTTTAACAACAAGCAGAAAAAATCCTCTTTCTCTTCCTACTTGTCCCATTTATTTTACATTTTAAGGGATTTCTGAGTTTGGGGTATTTTGCTTTTTCTTTTTTGTAGTAAGTGTTAGGTAAATTTAGGTCTTAACAAGCATTATGTACACAAATATGTAAATAAGACAGTGAAGAATATGATTTACATTCTTATACAATCACATTACACAAGCCATATTTACATTTAAGCCCTTCAAATAAAAAAATCTAAAGAAATATGAAGACATACAAGTAAAACTGGAAAACTACTTCCCTGTTCTATGCAGACACATAGACACACACTTCTACACACCCACAGTTTCTTAATAACTGAGTCATTACTTCTCAGTAGTTACGCTAGCAAAATTATTTTAGATATATACTACCATCAACTTTTCCACAATTTCTGAGTAACACTGAGTTGCTGTGAATGTCCACCAGAATAGAATGTAACTCACAAGTCTTTACAGCAGGGAAATATCCTACTCTGACATTATCAAAAGTTACGTAAGACAATTTTTCTCCAAAAGGAAGGGTATCTCATGCTTAAGACTGGATTGATAAAAGAAATCAGGTTATGTTCCTTACCATTTCACAGTCTTTCATTATGGCCTGAGGCAAGTGGTTTAACCTCTGTGTATCTACTTGCTATGACTAAAATGAGTATAATAACATTTTTTTCACTTTATTTTTTTGTCTGCCTTGCCTTTGGGTATTCTCCATCAAGGTATGTTTTTTCACTTTGACTTCAGTCCTGCTAAAGTGCACACACTTCAACAGAATTACCCATGTACTTACAGTTGCACACATTGAAGGCAACCTGCTGCACTGGGAAAAGCACCTACCACAACAAATCTTCAAAAAAACTGTGATGTATATAAATAAATAATATCTGCTTATCAAAGCCATTTGTGTTTATTACATATTTTTATGAAAAACTTTATTAAATATTGATGCCAGTGATATTTGTATATTATAAAAAAGAGTCTCGAATAACAATGGAGAGTTGTGATAATTTAAAAGTACTCTTAAGCTTACTTTCAATGGTTTTACATGTTGTAGCAAAGTCACGTGAGCTCTAAGTATGCAGGAACAAGGTTCTAATTGGTGAAAGTACTAAATAACTTAGAGAGTGACCAAAATCATTAATTCAGCAGGTCTAAAATGCTTTGCACAAACAACTATACCTTGAGAAGCAAAACCTAAAATTTGGTGTACTGTCAACATTGTCTGAAATTACCATTTTATAGAGAAAACACACTAATCCTATAATGTAAGATTTAGGTACTTACTGTTACTGAAATGCTGTTACCTCATTTTATTGACATGACTCATTTAATGTGTGGAAACAATTCCTTGTAGGAATCACTCAGCTCCCACAGCAGAAAAAAAAGTGTTTACATGAAGGACATTTTTTCCAGACTAACGGAAAATGAATGTATGGCGTGTCTCAAGCCTCTGGGTAATTCCTGACCCAGAATGTGAATTACTTTATTTTTCCTCTTCTTTTCTTATAATGAGCTTAGCTTGTAAACAAACTGCAACATCATTATGAACAATATTTGCTAAATAACATCTACTCACAACACTGATTTTCTAGCTGACAGGGACTCTATTACTGGCCATCACTGCTGCTATTACTATATTCCTTTAGTTCTTTTCTGCTGGTTTAAGCACGCTGCCCACACAAGCACTTTTTCCTCACTCTCCCCCTCTTGTGCTACCTCAGATCAAACATCTTTTGTCTCTCCATTTTCAGTGCTCCATAAAACAAATCTGTTGTCAATCTGAGGACACCTGGCATGAACTTAGCGGTGGATTCTTTGGCCTTTTTAACACATGGGGGTCAAAAATCACCATCAGCAGTTGGAGAGAAAAATGTGAAAGATCAAAGTCTTCCACTCCCACTACTGTTCTTGTTTTCCTTTGTTGATATGTGAACCGCTGACAGAAACCAGCAATTTTTAGCTCAAAAGTGCAAATATTTGATAGGAAACTGAGGCCAGATGTATAAACCTAAACCAAACAGCAAATATTTCTGTGATTCTTTTAACATCACTGGAAAAGGTCCTTTCTAACAAAAAAAAATCTTTCTCCTGGAGGGAGATGTTTGTAAATCAAACACTGTAGCTTTTATTAGTTGATAGACTGTTGATACTAAATAACAGCTGACTTTAAGCCCAAGAGCAACTGCATAGACTCCTTTCATTGCTGAGCTGAGCTATGCAAAAAGTAAACACCATAAATCATGAAAACTTTGCTTTGTACAAGTATTTCATGCTAGTAATATACAACATTTTTGTAGAAAAGGCAATGTTTTTTAAAAAACACTTTTTAATCAGTCCCTCTGCAAATCTATATCTCACAGAAAATTATTCATTTTCGTTCACGTTGCTTGAAACAAAATTTTTCTTTTTTGTTTTCCAACTATTACTTTTCTCTGCTGACCTTTATGTGGCCCAAATTTTAGAGGAATGTAATGAAAAAGCCTTCAAGCATCTTAACAGTTACAAATTGTTTATATTTCAAACTGACTCTATCTCAAATCAAATGTCAATATACATTTGGTCTCTTAAAAAGGCACAACATTCTTTTTGAAGTATGTTCAGAGAAGTATTGAAGAAAGAAAAGAATAGGAGTACAGAATCAGGAGAACATGGATTTGGTCTACAGTTGTACCTAACTTGTCTTATAAAGTCAGACATCAGGTTCTCTCAGGACATCCCATTTTTTTGCAACTCGGCAAACAAACAAAACGGAATGAGTACAAGGTGTGAAGTTGCCACTGAGCAAGTAGCAGATAAAACTTTAGGGCACCCATCACAGTATCACCAAAGTCTGATACAATTCTGACACAAAGTCTCTTATTTCCTTAAACTATTTTCTTTTACACCACTGTCACACGGGGTGTCGCAGTCTCACAATGTGCTAATAATCCGGGAATCTTATTTAATGAAAATTCTACACATGTAATTACAGTTAAGCTGACTACATGAAAATAATATAATTTAGTATCGAGGTTTGTCGAGGATTTATTGTTTGGTGGCAAAGATCTTTGGAGAAGCCAAAGTCTTTGTCCATGTCCCTCACCCTCTTGGTACAGAAACTAGAAAGGTGCTGCGTGCCATGTCCTACATGACTTAAGAAAGGACTACTGCTAAAGACCAAGGCCTCTCTCTCAAGTAGACCCACACAGGGGTCAGAATAACTGTCTAATTACTGAAAAGGGTAAAATCTAAGAAATCTCCCAGTTGCTGAGTTCCCTTTAAACACGGCATACATAATACCTACAAAACAGGCCATGTACACTGTAAAGAGCTAACTTGTAAAATTTGTGGGTTTAAGTCAAGTATCAAAACATAGCACATGTTGAAAATCACTGGATGATTTATCAACTAACCAAAATATTTGAACAAGTCCTTGGAGGATTATAAGGCAGAAGCAATTTCCACAGCAACTTAATCAATCCCTGCTACAATTTCCATGAT
This sequence comes from Gymnorhina tibicen, assembly GCA_013399875.1. Taxonomy (NCBI): domain Eukaryota; kingdom Metazoa; phylum Chordata; class Aves; order Passeriformes; family Artamidae; genus Gymnorhina; species Gymnorhina tibicen. The sequence goes on along the minus strand of VXAZ01005363.1, from coordinate 1,235,712 downwards.
TTGATGTTTTTAAAGAATTTTGATCCAGTCTTAATTCCCATAGCTTTACCATCTGCACAGCATTTTTATGAAAGTAATTTTATCCCCTCTACCAAACTGTTAAATATTGTCATGGGAGGATTTATTAGTTTCCATTACTCCAGACAGTATTTTACTCTTCCTCTGTTGTCAGCTGGCAGACCCAAGTTCCTAATTTTATCAATTGAAAGCACTGAAACCATTAATCAGTAAAATACTCTAATTTACCTGTTCTGTGACTCAAGAGCAACACTTGCCTTTCAGCTCAGAGCTGACAACCTCTTTCCCAGAAAGAGAAGGAGAAGAAGGAAGTTTTTGCGTGATGTAAATCTCTGCAAGTTTAGAACTCTAGGTAGAGCTCCCCCACTTTCTAATGAGAAAATCTTTCAAAAGTATGATCATAACAGAAGTCTAATTGGTACAATTTGTTGGAGAAATGTAATATTCCATTAAGCTCTAAGCTTTTTAAGGACACTAAACTCATTTTACTCTTAAAATTCTACACACACTACTGATGATCTTTAATTATTATAGTGCAGTGATTAATAAAAGTAGCAATGAGCTCAGCAGTCTAAGCACACGTGAACTGTTTCTGCTGTAGGGAAGCCTGAAATGCATGATAGTGGATTCCTTCCAAACATATTTATCAGAAAGCTGTTTATCTTCTGCAGTAGAGTTTGATTCATAGTCATTGCATTCATGTCAGTGAATGCAGCACAAGGCCTTTAATACTCCCTGGTTGGGAGCTAATGCCTTTAGCTTTCCATTAGGTAATTTGAAAGACCTATTCATTTTTTTTTCACAGTCAGCTAACTAATTCTTTAACACTTCATTTCAATACCACTAATACTTACTAAGGGATTGACTTCACTAAGTGAACAATCTCAGCTGTCTCAACATTTCATGGTTACCTGACATATATAGCTGTGTCTAAATCAATGAATCACACTGAGGTAGGTCTATCCCCTTAAGCATTTTTTTTTTTTTTTTACATCTAGTCCCAGTGCTCCTCCTTATTGTTCAACGTGAAATTTCCAAGGTCTATAGGGATATAAACTTGCATCTTACTCTCATTTCTATACTGTCCTTCTATGCAAATTAAAGACCATCCGCTCAACATCTCAGGAACTAGGATTGCAGGATTGCATTTCAAAATGCTTCCTCTCCGATGCACCTCATGGAAAAGGTGGCAAAGAAAAGGCTGTTTCTTCTTTCACAGCAAATACAATCACATATCATGATGGCAGGCAGAGTGTAGGAAAGGTGAATTGGGTTCTCCTTTTACCCCAAACTTGTCAGAATTCATTCTCTTCCAGCACAATTCTATCAGGTACACCAAGGAAGATTATCAGGCATAAACTCATGAAAAGTTTTCAAGATGAATCAGTGAACACACAGTGAGTTTAGATTTCTGTTGGCATCAGCTTAGACTAAAAAATTCCAAATTTAGCCATTTATTTATTCCAGGTGGGCTTTAGATAAGAAAAAAATTATAGAATTTTATCTCCTAGAATGTCTACCTCACACGCAGCAGTGTATGAAAATTCCTAGTAAAAGATACAAATGCACATTAGAAGTAAAACATAACTAAATTTAAGCTAACCTTCTTTCAGCGTCTTCACTTAACAGTAAAAAAGGGCCCTACCAAAGTGCAGAACATGTGACTTCTATTGCCAGCCTGCTTGAGCATGGTGTCTTTGTAACTTCTGCTTCTCTGAAGAAGTTATTACCCCTCCACTGCCAACTTGCCAGCGTCTCAAATGCATCACCTCAGGGTGTTGCAAGAAGTCACTTGATTTGAATCTTTTAGAATCCCTTTTGTAGTTGAATAATGCCAGAAGTTTAATTTTTTAATTCTAAGTAGCTCATTAGTGGTACACACAGGTTGTATGTCACCTTATTTTTGGCATAACCGGGTTTGCATTACCCTGTTTAAAACAAAAAAAACACAAGAGGAAAAAAAAACACTAACTGTGTCCTGGGAGGAAAATAATCATATGAGAACATACTATTTCTGGAAGCTTCTTAGTATTAGTTTAGTGATCCAAAACATCAAATGATCTTTGTCTTTCCAGAGGAATGTCAGCTGAGGAAGAAATGCTGGTGTTTGCCTGTAGGATGCCTGTCACTGTGGTCCCTCCAGGGCAGCTCTAAACTCCTTTGTGAGTTTCATTTCTATGAAAAGCAGAAGGGAACAAGTCTCAAATAATCAGTTGGTTTTGTGTGCCGAGGATCAACAGTCACCTTTCTACCCAAGTCTGAGTGAATTCCTTTGCCAACAGAAAGCAGGTGTCAATTTAAATCCTTCATTAACAAATGTTATAGCAGATATAGTATACTTAGATGTTTTACTGCCATAAGAAATTATATCTTTTTGTAATTCAAAGCTGGCTTCTCCACATTAAGAATTACAACACACTATTATGATAACTAAATAATTTTCAAACTTTTGCATTATAACTAAAACCCATTTAGGTACCTAAAGGCATCCCAGTTTTAAAAGATAACTACAACTAAACATGACCAGAAGCAAGTAAGAAAAATGCAGAAAAAATAAATAAATGCCAATAAATAACATAAAATTTTTCTGAATACAGAGTAAAGTACTACTGTACTGAAGAGTGGATATATGGATGTATTATCTTGAAATCTCCTCATTATGATAGATTTTTACAGTGAAAAGCAATGAAATCTCATATAAATCAGAACCAATTCACTTCCTTCATGACTGCAAAGCCTCTTGTTACTTTTACTGTCAGGAAAGAGAATCACTTCATAGGAAATGGTAGAACCAGCTACACATGTTCAGCATTGGAACACAGAAATCACATTATAAGATTACTATTGAGTTCTTTTAACTCAGACAAAGCCTTCTTGTTAGCAAATGATACTTTGTATTTGGCCACGATTTGTAAAGGCAGATAATATTTTCCATTTGTATCATAAATTTCATCACTGGATATGAAAGCCAGCTAGTGGTTATTGGCTGCTTATGTACAATATGATTCTTGAGAGATTGCCTGGTTTTTTGGATACAGAGATGGAAGCACCAAATGAACTGAAATAATATCCTCAAGGCCTGTGGAAGAACAGGATAGGAAAGCCAGTCCTCCTGGATCCCAGCTCCTGTGTCTTCACTACCCGAACACTTTTCCTAGCTTTAAGCACCCTTGTTACCATTTTTTAGATGAAAAGGACAGGGAGGAAAAAGAAAAAACAGAGTTAAAAAGAGAGATTGTATGTTTGTCAAAATATTAAATAAGCCAATTCTGAATGGCTGTTGATTTAATTCTGTCTGTCCTAATTTTCTGAGTATATTTGAAGAAATAAAAGGAAAATCATCACTGTGATTGTCTTTGGGAGCTGGGCCTGCTTCAACAAAATACGCCTATCTGTAGGATGAAGAATTAGAAGTCACCTACCTTATTTTGCAGAAGTCCTACATAAATAAAATGGGTTTGGAAGAGAATATGAAACATCAAACATCCATCCTCCAGTCGTAAATAACTCCGTTCCAGTAATTTTTAAGACTTTCATAAATTCTAGAAAACAAAGCTGAATCTCAATTAAGGACTACTGAAGGGAGAATAGTATCCTATAACACTGACATCTGGACTACTGCTAGCACATGTAATGTATATCTGTCACTGACAGCTTATCAGGTTATATATCATTCTGAATCATTAGTCCTGTCTTTCTCAGCAAGCACAGGAATCTGCAAAACCAACACAGACACAGAAGAAGTACCTCTGAGAGGACAAACTCACTTACATGTAACAATCTTAGAAAGTAATCATAAGCCATTAATATAATGCAGATCATAAATGTCAATACAAATAGTCAAGTGTATATCAACAAGCAGGATATGGGCATGACTGACCTAAACAATCAACTTATGGCAAATGATAGCTTTGTAAATATCCCCAGATATGGGTACACATTTAATCTCTGTGTGCTAAAGATCCAACAGGAAAAAATTCAAAGTAATTTCATAAGGGAGGGGGGAAAAAAAATCTGTTCCTATTTCCATAGCCCTGTAAAAGAACTTCTGAAAAATGTCCAAGAAGAATGTAGTGTGCCCTAACACAAACTTATTCAAGATGTAACTAGCAGATAAAACCCTACACATTACACCAACTGGTTAAACAGAGGCAGGCTCCACACGCTTTGTCATTTGATCATGATAGAGATTGATCATTCCTGTTACTGGACTAGACTGTAATGAAAAGCTTCATGAATGTGTTAAGGCCATTTTAAGAGCTCACTAGAGACTCAAGTGTGGAAAGGGCATGCCTAAGCCAAGTTCTAGATGCAGTCCATACACCATCATGAATAATGAAGTGTTTCAGGCAAAAAAGAAGATATTAAAATGAGAATTTTTTTCTGTCACAGTTTTTGGAAGAATTCTACTGACTTGATAGGGTGTTTTTGGACTGGGGAATACATTTAACCATTTGGTTGAATCTATAAACTGAAGAGTAACTTAGTGGAAGAGGCGGGGGTTTATATACTATTAGGACAAAAAAAATTATGAAAGAGCCTTACAAAAGACTGCTGTGAAGGGCTGCTGTTTGCAAACACTTAACTAACACAGCTATTAATTCCTTCTAAAACATGGCAGGTTTGTTTGCCTGTAAAAACACAGCAAAATTGCTGTCGGGAAATGTACAGCACACAGGCTTTCCCTGCATGCTGGGAGCATGACAGATATCAGTAAATTTAGGATAATATTAGAAGACACATATAAAAAACAGTAACTCATTTGTTTTCATAAGAAACTTTAGTCCTAAATGCATTCATTTCACTATTAACATTTCCAGTTAGCATCTGAACACTCAAAATTTAGAAATTACATACAATTTTAGGGGGCTGTAGTTCTGCTTACAAATTTCACTTCTGAAGTATATGCATTAAAAAATAGAGGAAAAGAGTTTATCAGAAGAATTAGACCTCCCAGACTCTATTCTCTCAGTGTAATTATCAGGCCATACCTGTGTTCCTCAGTTCTGCCAGAAGTGAGAGTCTCATAATCATAGTAGAATAATGACAAAAAATGAGACAATGTAGGGACCACTGAAAATTCTGAAAAATAAAAAATTGTTTCAGTGTGAATAGTGCTTTTTTTAAGTGTTCAGAATGTGACAGCTAATCCTTTATTAAACAAACTAAAATGTTGAAAAATAATTTGAAATATATGTAAAAATATTTTAAATAAAAATACTTTTTTATACATTTGAAATGGGCCATTGTATGAAAATAAACATGATTTTATTAAATATTTAGTTGTAGCCAAAACTATTTCTTATTGGAAATGCTAGAGTTGTAAAATGTTGTCCCACTCTATTGCTACATAGGAGGAAAGCTGGTAAATGCACAGATAATACAAATCTTGTGGTGCATGTACAAATGTGGTCTGTTCCCCAGGAACGACCAAATTCACAGTATCACATTTTTGTAACACAATGTGTTGTAATTGATGGCTTTAAAGAACTGACGCATTTTGATTAATGATCCTTATCACACTGTTGCACATTTGATCTGAAGCAGCGTGCTTTATTTGCTGATAGTATTCAGAACTGAGATTATTATTTAATTATGATCAGAGATCTTTCCATTTTGCCTAGAACATGAACTACAGTGACAGAAATCTTAAAAGAAAAAAATAGCATATGGCTAATTGAATGGCTGAATAAACAACTGCCTTTTCCTTTAAAGGGCCTTCTACCAAATATTCAATTGATGCTTACTAGCAGCAGGGATTCACCGAGTCTCTGCTCACAGCATCAAAGAGAATGCAGGAAACACATGTAAACGCTTGCCTTGATGCAGGGGAAGTGCCATTCTCTTAAATGCATCCTGTAATATCATGTGGATTAAAAGACAATTGAATATGTTTTCATATCCAATGAATAGAGTCTAAACCAGAAACAGAGACGTGGGATTTGGGCCAGCCCCCTTTGGTGAGGAATGTCTTAGAAATGGCCAGTTAGAGCAAAGTAAACAGCTTGAGTGTGGGTTCTGCCCAGGCAGCAGGAGTCATTCATTAGGGGCCTTCGAGAGATAAGGAGAGCACTGACATGGTTGGGGATAGCAGCTAAAATCACCCACTCACTGCCCTCCTCGGACATTTGCCACCATGAGACATAAACATTTATGTCAGTGATAACAAACCACTTTCCTTATTTGACTATTTGAACACCAGTGGAATTTAAGGAATATCATAGAAGTGTGATATGTTTCTGCTAGAGAAAAATGATATCACAACTGCAGTGGTTTTAGATGCTATAAATCAAATTGCACAAATCTCTCATGACAAAAGTGCAAGACTCACAACTACTACACAAATATTCTTGATCACTGCAGTGTACTAAGGTGACTATAATACAGTAATTAACTTTCTGTACAGTGTGCATGTGACAGAAAATTCAATATTTTCACCTTAAAGCCAGAAGGAGCTGGGGATCAGCACTTTAGTTGGGCCTCCTCATTGTTAACTTTTGAATAATTCCTAATACTAATTCAAATTTTCACACTTGCCTGCAAAACAAAATCAACACATGAGAAATTTAGCACACTGCAGCTTAAGCCAGAAACTTTGTCTAAAACTGAGTAAAGTAAAAGCATATTTGAGTGACGAAGTTTAAAATTAGAATAATAGCATTTGACTTCTCACATTTCCGAAAGGATTTCACCTATGAACACCAAACAGGATTTTTAGCCTGGCAGGATATATAACAAACATTTGTTGAGGAAGTTCATCTTTCAAATTCTTACCTAATAAAGCAAGTTCGTTATCACTGTGGGGACTTGTATTTACAAGAAAAAAAATATAGTTCACTTTCAAAAAATCCTTTCAATTCAAAAATAAATAATGTGAACAAAAAGTGTCTGTATGGTCTGGAGATGCTCTATGCCTTTAGTATTTGGGTGACATTTCCTGTGTATTTGCTTACTCTAAAGCATATTTGAATGTTGGAGCTTCTGCAGTGTTCTCTTAAAATGCCACTGCTCTGAAAAGTGACTTCAAAATATAGGATTGTTTGATGTTTGTTGTTTCTTAGTGATTTTGGTGCCAAATATGTTTCAGTTCAAAGTCAAAGAGATTACTTTCTTTCTGATTGTTAGATCTGCAAATTGATCCTAGTTCCAAAGAGTCAAAAGGCTGCCATTGCTAAAATTCCCATAGGATTTCCATGGTCTGTGTTTTGTTGCAATTAAATGAATTGAGATCCCAGTGTTCGTCAAAGAATGTGCAGTCTATCAATATTATTTCTTGATGATGCAACACAAAGAATAGCCTCTTCTCTATGCCTTAAAAAGATTTTTTAAAAATAGAATCTATCTATTCTTAAGCAGGCAGACGAAATTTTTTGCACTGTGATCTGTGAAGTGAAAAAACCCACCAAACTTTGAAGTAACTAAGTGATGTAGCTACTAATTTTAGGGATCTTTTTGGAACCAGTTTTAGGCAAATATAGCACAGTATTAAGACAAGGTTTCTTACGCTGTTGGTTTGTGGATTAGACAGAGGGATTTTGAACACACAAGCCAATTAACAGGTAAGGGGGGATCCCACAGTGACACAGAATATTTTTTCTTCACCTTTGCTTTGAGGCTGCCCCATGCTTTTCCAACCATGTCTGATTCCTCAGGGCCAAAGTGGAATACACTTCATTACAAAACATTTTTACTGTACTTGGAGAGAAGCTTTTTAAACACAGTAAAATTCTTCCTGTACAAAGGAAACAAAGTTTGACTCATATTTTTCACCTTGCAACTTTGGTTATTGAAAACTGAAAGAAAATTTATCAAGACTGTTGGTTGGGCAGCACATCACTAGGGTAGTGCATTACCTCATTTGGTGTAGTAACAAGGAAAATAGTGCCAATAGAATTTACACTCTAAATGACTCTAGATCTGTCCTTGATAACTACACCTTATCTATCATTAATGATCTGTTTACTGTTTGAACAAAGCTAAAGTCCTCTATTTACATATATAGTAAACATCTCTTCCCTTAGCAAATAGATTTGACTCAGTCTGTCCTAGACTGCACTCGACTCCTTAGTATACACAAGACTCAATTTTCTCTTCAAAAGAAAGTTATTCTCTAAAGTCGATCTTTTTGGTACAAAAAATACCCCACTTTTCTTATAAGAACTTAAGTATCTCAATGTCTTACATAGTCTGTGTCATTTTCAATATTTATAATTTGGACTCTTAAAAAAGAAAAAGCCACCCAATATCTATTCAAAACTCATATTAATAACATACTTCTTAGCAGAGTTCTGTGTCAGAACTCACAAACAGACATTCAAACTAAAACACCATTTAGTGATTAATTTTTCTCTCGCAGCACCTGTAGAGTCCTGTTAAATTTGCTCAAATCTCTGTGGCAAGGGTGAAGGTAATTCTTTGACCTTTTCCTATAAACAGTTAACTCAGTAATCATTTCTTCTCCTTATTGGCTGTTTTTTTAAATTTTAGTGTCTAGAAGCTGTTAGACTTCTCAGGTACACCACTTCCAGGTTGACTGGATGATTTTTAGATGTTTTCCACCTAATTATGCTGGTATTTACACTCTTTCTCCTGAATGCCAGATATCCAAGGACATCAAGAACTCCCTACAAGACAGAAGTCAGTCCAAGGCAGGTATAGTCAGATCCAAGCATACCTTCCCCTACAAAGTATAAAAAATTGCTGAGATAATTCAGGGCAGTTTATCAGTAATGTAAAGATAGAAGTGTTTATAAACAGTTGAATTCGGGGAAAATAAAGTCTTGCCGGCCAAAAAATGCAGAGTTAAACTTAACCTGTATCAGTATTCCTATCATCTGAGCATTGTTTATCATTGTCATGCACTTGAAATTAAAATGCTAAAGACAAATCTTAGAATTCAAAGCATTTTCCAGAAGATAAATCCAAAAGGAGTGAGAAGAATTAAATCAACAGGTGAGTTACCTTCATTATTGCTGGTGCAGTTACAGGCTGCACAGCAGTCCTTGAGAGGATAAGAGTGGACGGCAAGAATATGTAGTTTTTCAGTGAGACAGCATTTCCTGTAGGGTTGCTCTTATCCTATCCATTAAAACTCATGCCCACAAAACTCAAATTATGGTGAACTAGAATTATATTAAATCCTTTCTTGCTTTATGAACATGGCTTCAGTTTCTTTGTTAGTGTACACTGTAATATTGCTACTGGCCAGTGGCACTATACCAGCTCACTTTAGCTTAGACTGGCTAAATAAATATTAAAATTCTGTTGGTTTTAATTCATTATTAGTCTAGAGGTTTCCCCATATTCCCTTTTCATCTGTTAATTCAGATAATTTTTATTAGCTATTTTTCTCTCTAAAAAATTACTCAGCCCCTTTTTCATTCCTTACCAATTAACATTTTATTGTTGTGAATGTTGACAAAGAGCATATTTCTAATTGTTTAATAAATACCATGCCATACAGAAAAAACAGAACAAGTAACTTCTGGGAAAGTAAAAGACTATGAGTCCTTTATGGACTCTCATTTAAAATGGATCACAGCATCCTATGGTATCATGTTACAATATCAAAGGCATTATGCTTAAATTAAAGAAACAGAAATAAGAGAAACCATTCAGGCAAATGAAAATACTTTCTCAGGGGAATAGCTTTATTCTAATCCTGAAATTGTATATATATATTGAAAATCTTCATTATCAAATAAAATCCTAGATGTTGTGACAAGGTTTACTCTAGTAATCCACAACTGAAATGATTTCTGGTAGTCCTCTGGGTTAAAAAAAGCCCCTTGGCCAATTTATGTCATAAGAGTATGATCCAGAAAGAAAAAAAGACTTTGAAGATTTGAGGATTCACACTACTTTAGTATCTGTACTTATAGCTTTGTTTTCCATGTCACCAGCTTCAAGAGACTAAGAATCATTGCCCTCTCTTCCTTTATTAACTGTGCTATCAAAGGCTGCATGACTTCAAGATCTCACTTCAACATCAGCTTGGTTCAAGATCGATTGCACTTTTTGTCAATATTATTCAAAGACTCTGGATGTGCATCTCATCTTTTATTTAAGGCATCTATGTATTTAGTCATGCCGTGATAAGTACAGGTCTGATAAAAGCAGGTACAGTTCTACTAACTTCAGCTGAGCTGAATCTACTGAAACTAGAACTGATCAACTGGCATTCCAATAAAAGTCTACCCATATGGGTAAAATCCATGTTTATTCTATTGTTAACTTCAAATAATATGTCATAAAGTATATTTTTAATAGAAAATTCTGTGCTATGAATAATTATGTGATCCTAAAACACCTTAAGAATTTAAGTTAAGCTTTAATGATTGGTGAGTCCAATTAACTCATGGTCTATATTTACTATAGCTGATCACAAATAAATCAAAATGTCTACCAACCTGTATTAATCAGCAGTTTCAAATCTTTATTGGTGTTAACTGTATGCATATGAAATTTGTTTCATATACAAAATAAAAATCGGTCAAGAGGATTTTGACTAAATATACCACTCACACTAGATTTTAGTTCTCTGATTACAGAGCCTCAGAGTAAAATTCCATGTGCCCACATTCCCAATTGTAACATCATCCTCAGTGTTCTCTTCAAACTGGCCACTTCCATTGCTGTTCCTGTTAGAGATCACTGTTGCACTCTCTTTCAACAAAAGGTAAATTATGCCCCAAAATAAAAGCAGCTAGCATGTCAAAAGAACAATTAAAAAGTAGAATGAAATCACCTTAAAAATTCAAGTAGCAGTGTCTTGTAACATTTGCTCAGTTCTAGCAACTGACTCTGAGGATCACACACAATGTGCTCTGAAACTTTAACAAACAGAGGGATTAAATAACCCAGCTACTTAGATAGGAATGAGCCTCTCAAATTTTCCTACCAGGCTGTTGTTAATTTAATAGGTTTAATTCTACATCAGCCTGATCCTGGTCTATCTCATCTCAATGCTGGGATAAGAGAAGGTGTGAGGTAGAGAGCTGAACATCCCATTACAGACTTTTTGCAGCCATCCCCTCCCTGCTCACTCCCACACGAGCCTCTTCACTTCACCACACAGATGAAGCACATCCAGGACTGTACACACAGTCTTGGCAGCTGTCCTGGACCCTCATCTCTCCCTTTGTACTGAGAAATAAACCACCAACTTAACGAAATCACTGATGGCATTTCAAAGGTTAAAACAGCAGTGCAAGTATTCCCTCTTACTTTCTCTCATCTCTCTAGAGAAGACACCACTAGTTCTTTGAAACAGTAAATAAACCTTAAACCTTTACGTGTTCAAAGGAAACACTGGCTTGTCTCAGAGAGCATTCCTTTTGACACAGCCTCCAAAAGCCTGCTCCCTGGCAAGTTCATCCTGTTCCTCAGGCAAAACCTGGGTATTCCCTGCTGTGACAGAGCAAGCCCTTCTTCCCCTTCTCCCTCAGTGGAAAGTACATCTTCCTTCTAGCCAGGCTAACCTTTGACTTTGTCTAGAGCATAACAATATTCTCTCTTTTGAAAGCTTCCTAAAGGAGGACTTCTTCCTTTAAAGCACAGAATTGCCCTAATTGGACCTCCAAGAATGACTGTAGTCTTTTTTTCACATTACTTTACAAACCCACCTCTCTACTCTGTGGTGTTAGATTTTGTTAGGTTTCAGATTAAAATAAATTAAAGGCAACTGCATGAGGTTAAAGGCACTTTAGGGTTTAAACCACTGTTATTGCAGTAGCTCTCTCTCTACTGTGGCACTATCATACATCCATCACACTGTCAGTTCTCTTTTCAATGTACAGTCGACAGAGAACAAGATGGAAACAGTCCATCAATCTGGTGTCACAGCTGTAATAAAAGCCTGCAGAAAACCTGTAAAACTGCTTACCCTCAGCTAGAGCACCAGTGTGCTGGCTGGTGAAAGTATTCAACAGAACTGCAAAGAGGTAGCGTGTCAGATGGAAAAACTGCCATTGGAGGCATTTTGCAAGTACTAAGTGCTTGCAGACACCTCCGTGTCACAACAGGAGAGAATGAGAACTGCACAAACAAAATAGCACTTCCACAGTTCCCACACTGAAGCACAGATAATTCAGCTATGCTTTATCTGTGTTCCTGCATCTATTATACTCATTACTATGCAAAGGGACAGTCACCCAAGCCACAAAACACTTCTCTAAGTAAACAACTAATTCATAGAGATTAAACGTGCAACTCTTCTCCATGAACAGGTAATTTTCTATGTGTTTTTCATGTACACAATATATCTGTCACACTTGGAAAATTAAAGACAACACACCTGAGGTGGATTTCGTGTACAAAAATACTGAAAGCCACAGTAAAGAGAGGATTGCAAGCTTTCAGAATAAAGAACACGTAACATGTAAATCTGTACTTGCAGTTCACAATGTCCAAACATTCCATGGAAAACACGTCTTAGATACTCTGCTCGTAAAATGAAAGATTTCATGTACAAGAAATATAAGAGGCAAACCCTGCTATCTACCATTATTCACATTCCTGGGAACAAATAGGTACATGAAGAGATAAAATCATCAAGAGGGTGTATATTTAGGAGGCAAATAGAGAAGCATAAGAAACCAAATACACTAACAATATAAGGAAGAGACTGTCTCTTAGGAAAAATACATGGAATAAATTCTACTTCAGAATACAGTAGATTTCTAGAAATACATATGCATGTTATACTGAATTTTTTTTAATTATACCTGATAGGAATTACATTTAAAGAACCACTTTTATTTTAAAGAGAATCAGGAAATACCTCCATCATCCTATCCACTCACAAGAAGAAAGCAGTCAGTATATTAAATTACTGCTTTACAAAGTGAAAACTAATCACAGGGTATCTTTACAGACATTCTAACAGGTTACTTTTACTAATAAAATAGAGACTCGCTCTTTAAATTGTTTCTTATTTAAGTGATTGGCTCTTCCTCAGTACCATAATCTACCACAAAAAAGGTGGTTACAAAGCAGCTAAATTCCACAGTGTTGTCCAGCTTTCTTCATAGCCTCTTTGTCAAAAATTCACTGGAAGAATGGTTTTGTTTATCAAATCATAATCAGATGTTTGCAGGGTGACCCATAATGTGAGCAGTGGCAGATGCGTCTCAGATTTTGTGTCACAAAATAATGATTTGAGTTAACAAAAATTGTTTTGGTGAGGTCACGGATTTTTCTATCATCAAATAAGAGTTCAGCAATCTGGGTAATGAGGAGCAGCAAGAAAAGCAAGTGAGAGAATAGAACAAAAAATAAGATTTTTACTCTTTTCAATTCATTGAGACTAAGACTTTAACTGTTCTAAGAAATAAGACTTTTCTTCTCAATTTTAAATAGCAGTTCCACTTCATCCTTTATGTGCACACAGAAAAACCTGCTGTAACACCAAAAACAGAGAACTGCTAAAATCTGGGATTCAGAATAATTCTTACCACATTGGAAATAGATCACTTTCTGATAAGTGTGAAGGCTTTTCTCACACAGGATGACCAAGAAAGACAAAGGGGAAGGTGAGGAGTCTTTTATCATCCCAGCAAACACAGTGGTTACCTATTAAAAGACCCTCAAAGCAAAGAAACCCTCTGCAACACAAAGCTCACACTCGCATTATGGAGCTGACTTCTACACATAACCCTCTCCCACCAGAGCCACACTGGAGACTGTTTGCACTGTTCATCACTCTTTGAGTATTTGTCCTGCCCACAGGTGAGGTGAGATGGAAATGGAAGTTTCTCCTCCTCCCTCCTCCCTTCCCCATCATCAAAAGCCCTCAAGTGCTGCAGAATCAGCTTTATGTCACACCCCCAGCAACCTAAATAAGCACAAATTTTATGGAGCAATGGGATTTGAAAGGAATTTCAATGATTTCATCTCCCAGTATGTTAGACCATGTGAATACACAGTTGTGCAGGACCCTACTTTGAATAAAGGCTGAATTCACCCTCCCTGATAGAAAAGATGCAGTGAGGGAGAGAGAGTAGTAAGGTTGGAACACCACCTTGTTAATAAAGATGACAAAAAGAGTCCACTAGGTTATTGCTTCCAGAGGTGAAATAATACCTACGTGGTTCCAAAATTATGGTTTTGCAAAAGTAATGCATGTTTTCTCTGATACTGCTGCTTAATGAGACCATGAAAGCAGGGCCTTCCCAGGTGCCAGAGGAATTATCATGCCTGGGCTTGCAGAGCCTCCACCCAACCAAACACCCTGCAGGTGTTTAAGTTTGGGACCTGGCATTACACTGCTGTGCTCTTTGAAGTCCTCTTGCCTCAGCACTGTGACTGGCCCCATCCTCTCCAGCACAAGAGATCCCTTTCTATTTTAAGTTCTGAGGATCAGTCCAGATCTCCAAGATGCTGCGTGATCTTAAGAAAACATTTTCTGAGAAAATCAGAATTCCTGCTTTTCTACGCCTCTCAGAACTGAGCCACATCCAGACATACACATGCCTTTCACAGGTTCTTCATTCCAATACTTTTTCTCATATAGCAAAAATATTTGGTCTACCTTAACTCCGAATATGTGGCCTCAGCAACTCTTAAAAAGAAATAGTAGCCCTTAAAGTGGTGACTGTCCTTACAGGAGTCATTTTTCATTAAATCAAATATAGAGGAGAATTAACAGCAATTAGTGGATATTGCAGATTGTGTACACACATTTTGTATTATTTGGTGATTTTAATTGTTAAGTCTCACCCAAATAGGACTTTGCACTTAGTCTTTTATCTATTTGATGCATTCTCAGCACGGTGTTAGGAAGGACAGCTTTGGATAAAGAATGTTCAGATGTTTGTCTTAGATTAAGTGGGAGGGTGTTAATTGGCAAAATAGTTCATGATTTTCATATTAAATATGAGTACATGTGGCATATTTTCAAGTAAGGAAGTGGCAACTAAGTTCTGCATGCTGTGTTTTGTTTGCTGGTCTTGAAACAAATGATCTATGTTTTTACTAGGATACAGATGGTCATGCATTTCCATGCCAAAGTAATAGTAGGTTTTTTGCCTAGATTTTAACATCTGCCCTAAATTTATCCATTGTTGTGTTACACTTGGCTTTCTTAATTAGAGGGAGTGAGTGTAATTTGAAGGCTCTTTTGGGATACATTTTTGAAACTACCCCATAGAGTCTGAGTCTTCCTAACTTTTGAGAAATCCCAAAATCCTGACGTTATTTTGGCAGCTCCCATTTTCTGAGTTTCCTTCTTTTTTTCAGCAGACAATGCCTTCCTCCAGGTCTCCCATACAGACAATAAGCAGAATGCTAACATCTTATATGGCTGCTAAATTCTAGAAACTCTCGTTTCCACCTGTTCTCAATGGTTTCTGTGACAGTCCTTACCTCAGGACCAATTCATTAAATAGAATTGTCAGCGATCTCCTCTGTTCCATTATTTTGAAGATTTAAATCCTATGCTTGTTTGATTATACAGATATGGCTTTTACTATTTCTAGATTTTCTACTTCAGTTGTTATTTTTTTAAATGGAGTTTATTAATTCTCCCTATACTCCCCTTTCGAGCATTACCTGGTACCTGCCTGAAAGCTTATGTTGAATTACAGCTCCGTGCTGCTGTAAAAAGCACCCTGTGAGGACACACTGTTTGGTTATTCACGGAGATCTGAGTTCTGCAGACTGTTCAGTCCTGATCTGTTGGAAACAGTTTCATAAACTAGAACTGTATTAGAAAGTTCACTCTCCACTGCAGCAGATGATTTAATGCAAATTATCAAGATATTCTGCAACATTTCTACAAAATATTTAGGGAAAAGGAAAGTAACATCTTTCCATCCGGCTTATAAAACATTGGAAGGTCTGCTCAGAAGTGCAAGAGACTTCTTGTAAAGCCTTGACACCAACAAATTTTGACCATGCGTTCCTGTTCACATGTCACAATCTTAAATGAAGGGATTTTAATCTTTGCAAAGCCAGTCCACTCTGAATTACCTTAGAAGTACTAAAAACATTCATTATATGCGTCCATCTGCTATTGCTGTTTATTATTTCATTTAGGTTTATTTAAAGTGCTCATCGATAGCTCTGTTACTTATTTTGCTACTCATTTGCCTTAACCAGAACTTTCAGTAAACAGTGTTGCTATAGCAATACTGCAACTTTTCATATGACCAAATTCTTGTCTACTGCAGTCTGCGCAAAATAATTTAAAAATATTACTATTAATAGCTAAAGTGGTCCAGAGGTGCACCTAAAAAGTCACCTCTCATTCCAAGAGCTGGCTTGCATGCTGATATCCATTAAGGGTACATACAGAATATACTTTACTATTCACATTGATATATGATGAATTAAATGGAGGGCTAAGCATGAAAGGGGTTTCTCCACCTTCATGCACCACAGAGGAGGTTTCTCATTCTCGGGTCTTCAAGGACCTACATGGCCCAGTGCTAAAGGCAAGAAATAGGTCAGAGATTCTCCATTAAATATGTAGTGACCCAAATTTCTGTGCAAGTGGCACAGTGTAACAGTCCCTGCTAGTCCAGCCTAGCAAGTAATGCAGAAATGCCACTCTTTGGACCTAGGTTCACAGGGTAGAAATTGTTTTCCCATTTTGCTTGTGCTTGACCCACATAAAGTCCTCTCAGTAAAGATTTAGTACTCGAATTAAATTCACTGATCCACAGTTGTATTTCTCCAGTGTGATTTATGCTGACATAAAATGAAGTGACGAATAAGGCCCTGAAGGCTTTAGGAATGATGGGGCCTTTTGCAGGCCTTTTGGCGTGGGATGAGTTCTTGCCCACAGTGAATACATAAAATAACTAGCTAACTCTCCTACTTTGAATATCAGTTGCAAGACCAAGGAGTCTTCATTACTCTACTGGCTGGGGATTGAAAGTTCCAAAATTAGAAATCTACTCAAGAAAAAAAAAATCTGGGCATGCTATAATTGATCTGGTTATGAAAAGAGCTGTGAAGAGACTGTACAAGTGAGGCAGCAAATGTACTGCTCAACAGAACAGCAGCAGCAAGAGGAATAGACACTGCAAGCCATTTCTAGGCCAGCGAGGCACAGAGGGGGATGGCAGCCAAAATAATGAGAACAAAGGAGAATTAAAAGGGCTTTACCAAAAGATTAATTTCAAATGTCTCTAATAAAGTTACACAAATACTTCAGTTAATTTATTCTTAAAATAATGCAAATTAATCATACCTTAATTTGAAATTAAATGCTCTCTTATAAAGTTTGTCAGTGTCTTTTCAGTAGATTTATCTTATTGAGATAAGCACAGACTCATATTAGGGCTTTTTACCTGTGCCCATTCCTTCTAGTCAAAAAAGTTGTAATTCCTATTGCTGCCATGTAACTCACTGATTCTCTGAGATTAATCAGGAAAGGGAAGGAACAGGAATGATGCAAACTTTTTGTTCATACTTTATTTGTTGAAAAAAATAATTTTAAAAAATTAGTCTAAATAAGGAAAATGTACAGCAATGTACACGTCAGAGGCAGATGGTGACAGTCCAGTCACACACATGTCATGTCCTGTTCATAATTCAAGTGATACGGGCTTCTTCCCCAGCTGGTTTTACTGACATAGTATTTCTGGAGGTTGTTCCAACAGCTTAGGAACTGGTACTATTTTCTATTGAAGGAAACAAAAAAGTGTATTAGCTGTATCTGTGCTCCCTAACCTTGTTAATCATTAATTATTGCATCAATGGAATTCAAAATATCATCTCTTTTCTTGGATTAATTTCATAGAGATATCAAAAGCTGGGTGGTGTGCATGTACTTCTGCCAAGCTACTTGTCTTAGCCCAGAGTAACTCAGTTGCAGAGCAGGAGTCTTTCTCACTCAAACCTCCTACTCCTTCCCAGCTGAGTATTTTCATCTGTGCAATAGTTTGCTTTTTTCCCTTTGCATCACCTATTTGCTACTCTCTGGGGTTGGCTTAAAAGGCAAGAATACATTAATTAAGCCAGGATTTTTTATGATAAGAATCCCAAAACCTGTTGTTTTCTAGGTTTTAATTCCATTACTAGTGGGTCTACATACAACATCTACTGCATATGCTCTTCTTAGCAACAAGGTCACATGCAAGAGCCTAAGTCACCAATATCAGAGGCATTTTTATATCAACTTTACCTGACAAAGTATGTGAGGAAACGTGTCCATGCTATTTATGACAGCCCATGTACGATGAGTTTTCTATTTTTCTTTTACCTATTTGTATCTTAGAAGTAGTGATGAAAACCTTATTGGTGGTACACAGGATATAGAGCAACACACACACTAGTGCAATCTGGGACTTAGATTCTGTTTCTCTTTGGGATTTTCATATGTCAACCCAAATTTCATTAGTACTGAATCCCCTAACACAAACTCCACTTACTTGCTTCTCCTACGCACTGTATGTATTTACAATGCACAAGCAGAGTAGCATCTGAGCATCACACAACTGGCGTAAGGAATGAATCTTTTTTAAAATGTCAGGCCAGCAATCAGCACAGAAGAACAAACTCATTCTGAAGCATAAGTGTAAAGCAAATCCTAAAGAGAGACGCTAAGAGATGTTACATCTATCAGTATGCATACAAATATACAAGTATCCCATTATGGTGGATCTATATTCACATTAAATAACTCTATTTCTTCTTATCAGTTAAAT
This sequence comes from Gymnorhina tibicen, assembly GCA_013399875.1. Classification (NCBI taxonomy): domain Eukaryota; kingdom Metazoa; phylum Chordata; class Aves; order Passeriformes; family Artamidae; genus Gymnorhina; species Gymnorhina tibicen. Next base: position 1,217,041 of record VXAZ01005363.1, on the reverse strand, counting down.
CAATACTTCTTTCCTTTTTCTGAAACTAACTATTGCATATCCCTGTAGATGGTACTCAACCTAATTTTATGAAAATCTGACAAAATAACTTAATTTTCACTATGTACTGCATTCAACCAAGACTTTGGGCTATATTTAGAATGACAACCCCCCCCCACCCATTGATACACTAATCTGTTTTCCATAAGTCTCATTGCATAAAGAATGTAAGTTCATTATAAATATAACTAATAAGGAATCCAGCTCCAAAAGTATGAATAAACTATGCTCTGGAGTTTTTCCAGTTTCCAAAGAATAAGAGTTTTGTCTGAGAAATAGCCGAAGATCCAACCATTTAGATGTGACAAAGAAATTTAATATTGTAATAGGAAATTTCTAAAATCAATATAATAGACAGCCTCTGCTGGATGCACATAAAACCCCTGAGTTAAACGACTGTGTCACTGAAGCATTCAGAGACAGGGGATGGTTGGAAGCCCAGCATGTGCTTGCTGTAGTACTCTGCTGAAATGAAGCTTTTATTAAGCCACATATCTTACAGAAAGTTTCTTTATAGCAGTCACTTTTTCTTTGTCCTAACTCTGTTTTCCAGAAGAACATATCCTCACATTTCAGAGGCTGAGACAGACTATCAGGTAGGGAAACAGGGAAAGCCATACAAGTCCCTTGAGCAATATCAAATGAAGCTTTGTGGTAGGGATTTTTTTTCAAAATTTAATTATAAAGTGGAGATTTGTCTATTTATGTTTTAAACACCTAATTTTGTGGGCACCTATGTTATCTTGAAATGAATAAAAAAACCCAGATGATTTTGAGAGTTGCATCAGCAAGTACCAAGCACAAAGTTTGCAGCTGTAGCTCAAAAGTTTTTCCTCTCCCTTCATTCAGAATTTAATAATTATAGAACTTACATATAGTTTGTTCTGAACTACTACAGTTAATAAGAAATTCTACATAGTATTAGTATTCATGGACATCAAACAAAAAACTGGCTGAGGATGGCATATTTCCCTTCTAACAGGAAAATTGTTGTGTGAAACAGTACATAGTTCAAACAACTTCAAAAATAATGTTTAATATTTAAAGAAAAGTACTAGTCAAGGGTTCCATAACTTCAGTAGATTTTATCATGTATTATTTACCTATTGGAGATTCTGAAACCTGTTTTAAAACAAAAATGTAAAGATGGGTGCTGAAGTAGCCCTTCTAATTTTGTGAGAACACCTAAAGGAGGGGTTTGAGTTTATGCTACCTTGATAGAAAGTAAGTGGTGGACTATGTTAGCAAAGAAAATATTTTATGGTATTACTATGTTTTTATTCAGTTAGATTTAATTATTTTCAGTCACACCAGTCTGAGTTAGGTATTTCAGAACTGAAGCCTAAAGAGAAGAGGAAAGAAAAAATTGTCCCTCCTCAGTGCCCAGGTGTGGTCCTGCTGTCAGCCCTGCCTAGCCACCACTGTGGCAGACTGAAATAGAAGCCAAATTATACTGCATCAGGTGGACAACTCTAGGCATTAAAAAAATTAAGTATGTGGAATTAAAATTTATCTTAAACTGACATACAAAATTCTCCAGTGAATAGTACTATATTTTAGAGGGAACAATACAACAGAATTTCCAAACTCTCTGGCCAGAGCTGCCATAAAGAAAAATCAAATGGGACAGAGGCACACATTCTCAAGCGTGCAGCAAAAGACAAATAAGTTCAAACTTTTCTGCATGGCATTACAAAGGCATGGCCTGCACACATTTCTGTGAAGAAGTCTCAAGGTACAAGGGCCAAAAGACACATCTGAAATAAACAGTCTTCTTTCGCTGCTACTTGCCCATTGTTTTTCTTCCAAAGCCTGGGTGTCCCTGGCAGGTCCCAGGAGCTGCCCCAGCAGATGGGTTGCACACACAGCCCAGAGCAGGAAGCGTTGTCCAGCCCTGGCAGCTCAGCCAACACCAGGGCAGTACGCAGGGGCATTCCCTGACACTCAGGCTGTTTTTTCTGCTGGTGAAGCACTCCTGGGCAGCTGGTTTAGCTGCTGTAGGAGCATGAGGGATACTGTAAACAGCAGATCTATCACAACACTAAGGTACACTAATCCCACCTGACTTGAAATGTTATACTTTTTCTGAAGGGGAATCAATAACACACATTTCACTTGCAACTAATCTTCAGTACAACATCAATAAAGAGTAGGAAGCATTAAGAAAGGAATGGATTTGCTATTCTTAAAATTATTCAGAAAATATCAAATAAAGAATAACTTTAAATACTTTGCTATTTGTTCATGGTCATCCTTTAAGCAGAAAGATTTATTCAGCATTTATTCATTGAGTAAACTGCTGTGATTATTTTTTCAGTCATCAATCTCTTTTGCTCAAAGAGACATTCAAAGAGCATGTACAGCGAACATTTTATGAGTCGCTTTTTATATGGCCAGGAAGTTAGACAAGAGGAAGATGACCTTGCCTGACACAATTTCTTTATGAGACCATCTTCTCATTGATCTATGGCTCCACCGAGTAGAATTATGGTTTCAATGCTGCCCTTGGAACATGGGTCAAGTCATGTCACGAACATACATTCTTCCCTGTCAAACATTTAACTGATCCCATGGTTTGCAGAGCCAGTGCTATTACTTCCAAATTTGATTTGCATGTTTTCAGCAAAGAGGTGACTATGCCTGTACATGATAAGTAGCTGCACCTGCCTTCAATTTGCTCTACTACATCTAATTTCCTAAGTGAGCAGTTCAAATACTATAAGAAGGTAATCAAAAACTAGCAAGATTTCAGAAGCAAAGGTAAGGATTGGATTACTCTCAGCTTTCAACCTGTGATTCCCTGGCCTTGTCCAATTTCTTGACTAAAACTGAAAAATAAAGACTCAACTCCACTAAATATAGTTGACATCTGTTTGCTGGGAGGCTGCAGGTTAGACAAATGTTTTATGAAGACATGACGCTTTATTCTGATAACTCTGAGCTTATGACCGTTGTTTTAAAACTGACAGAGAATTTATTCTAACTTATAAATACAGGAGTGTACAGTTAATTTATATTTATGGGAATCCCAGAAAATATGTCTGCTGTTTTAGTTTGAACCGTTTTTTTGTGGTTGTGGTTATAAACAAACTTAAGATAAAGCTTTGATATCTTTTGTGCAGTTCATGTTTAATACTTGATTGAATCACTATTGTGTGTTTGGCAGGACACGTTTGAGTCCCAGCTGAAAGCAGTTTCAATCATCAGGATGAACATACCTCAAAGGATCAAGACACCACAAGACACTCCATGCTGGTACATTAAGCTTGGTCTTCTGAGGGCAAAAATTTACTTATGTCCATTGCTTTTGATTGGAGTATTAAATCAGATGTGTATGTGATTTCAAAAAACCTGAAAAAACTTTCTTAAATTGTACTTGTAATTTGATATAAAATTATTCCAATGGAAACTGAAAGTTCAATAGAGCTTTCCAATACGAATATATAGAAATCATTATTCTCTCAGTGTTTTGCTGTTGCATCTATGAATTGCTATATAAATCATATGCTCTTCTTTGTAAAAGAAAATTCATGCTGAAACAGTCTAAAAGATAATGTATAGAGAACAAAAGCCATGATATAACTAACTAGCAACATGCAGGGTCCATAAATAGAGGGCCAAATATAATTTCCTATTATTTTATATTAATATATTTATCCTCTTTTTTTCTATTACAGCATTACCTTATACTGCACTTTCCCAATTTTCATAATGTATTTATGCAGACCTGAGCCTGTTTTTCTATCTAGTTTTCAAATCCTCCATTCTGCTACTCCATCAAAAAAAAAAAAAAAAGAAAAGGATAACAATATATTTTGGTGCTACTGAAAAGTAAGGTAAAGGTTGTTAAATCAGACAGGAAAAGATAAAATTTGGGGAAAAAATATTAAATAATTTATCTAATATGATTAGATATAACACCTGGTAAAATTCTTCTGAAAAATGCAGGAATGTGAAGAAGAGAGAGAACATTTAATACAATTTTGTCAACAGAATATTAAAAGTCTTATTAGTTGTAAGTAATTATTTGATTCACTTAGCTTCATTTGATTTAGATTTGCTTGGGCTTAATACTCACCATGCTGAGAAGTGACAGACAGTATGTCTGAATAGATGGAGACACTGTCTGCATGAGCATGTCAGCTTTTCAAGACCATGCTACCATTTCTGAGCTCATGCTAGCCATTTGTCCCCCTCAAGCTGGATTGCAATATGCAATGCTTCACCCTTAGAACATCTCATGTCTCATATAATGCCACTTCCAAACTTACAGCTGAAGTAATTTTCAGAGTATGGTCCCTAATGCAACCTTAGTGCTGATAAAGGGACTCTCTCAGCAAATAGTTCTTTAAAGACACATAATGCATGCTTGTACAGCATTATCTTTAAGGGACCTCATGAGTCATCCAAGTTAAAAGAGCATAGAAAGAAAACCCACTTGTTAAATAAAGTCAGAGTAGCAGAATAAATTTACTATCTACTAAACAAATAATTTTATTAGTAATGTGATTCATTTATTTATTTCTGTTATCAGAACTGCACAATGGTTGAATACGTTGCTGACAGTGTTTTTGATCTGACAAACTTACAAGTTCCATCATCAGATACCCTCCATGACAGAAGTTCAGTACCTAAGATTTCCTTGAATGTTTAAAAGAAAATATATACTTTAGTACCAGGGTAAGCTGAAATAAGAGTGGAGAGCCCACTGAACCAAACTGGTCCTAATATGAATACTTACAGAAACAATGCCACCTGGTAATTTTTTGCTAAGCCCACAAAAAGTTATTTGCTAGTTTCAATAGAATAATCATCACCAAAAACTGGCGGTATCTTTTATCTCAGGAGAGAAAGTGAACCAGATAGAAAGAAACAGCAAACTCTAACCGGAGCAAACCTGCAATGGGCTGAGTGACAAATGCAGGCTCCATTTCTCTTTGGAAGCATGATACATGTTCCTGTAGAAAAAAAAGGAGTAAGATGCATTTCAGGAACTTGCCCAAACGCTGGTGGTTCAGGCTTTTGTTTCTAATTAAAACTTCATAAAAATATATTGATATTGCTTTATTAGCAATTTCTTTTGCCCCACTATTTTCTCAAATGTCAGTTGCTTGAAAGGGACAAATTTTACACATTATCAGCTCTTTCAACAAATTAGAAAAACAAATATGAACATAGTATACCATATTCCTATATAATGAAAAATTGATTATAAGCAAAGAATTGCATACTGTGCTAGTGTTGTAAATTACTTCCTCTGTGGCTTTTACAACATTGCCTATGAACATAATTGAATGTCACTAGTTTATGTTTGCAAATACAATCCCAATGACATTGCACCTGGGAGCGTGTACGCACAGTCATCTGTTAGAGAAGGATCTCAACATATGGCCTGTTGATCTGGGTCTGGCCCCAAAGCTATCACAAAATCCTCCAGCCAGTTTTCTGCCAGACTAACCCATCACAATAATTCAGCTCTATCAAATAGGAGCTTCTCAACAACAATGGAGAAAGTGTATAGCATTTGAAACAACCACTTCAGATCTAAACACTAAACATTTGAGCAAGCAAAGGTCAGAGACACTCCTCCTACGAAGAGAAAAATATATTGGGTCCTATCCTACATTTTTATTCATCTTACTAGGCTGGCCTGTTAAGGTACAGGGTTTACTTTCTGCTTCAATTTTCCAGATTTGCTCTATTCAAGAGCAAAATTGTAACAATGAGATTATGTTTTTGAGTATATGGGTAGCACTTGTATGTTCAAAGCTAAGCTGATTCTTTTAATGTAATTGGACCTCATGTGCATGGTTCCCATCAGCTGTTTTGGGCAAGTCTTCTGTGGCTCACAGATGCAGTGCACATGCAATCACCGCACAGGCAAAACATGCCTCTTCTCACTTCTGCACGTGTTTTCTGAATAACATAGTAATTAAAATACCACAGAAATTAAACTGCTTGTGAAAATGAGCATGTATTCCAGGGAATTCAAAAAGGATAAGATATTTAAACTTTAAGTCAATAGCTTTGGAAAAAATATTTTCCACTGCTAAATACAGGAGTTTGATGTGTTTGAAATGAGATACAGCTTTTGAAAATCACTAAGGCTTACTGCAGGGTTCCACACTTTAAAAATAAAGGTCTACTTGTACATTTTTTGGAAGAAACAGCAATCAGTCTAAGAACTAAGCACCTGTTGGCAATGCCAGAATACATAAATTAAGGCAGTGTCTGTTGGTGTCTGTTATTAAATTTGAATTTTAAACATCTACCCAAAGTAAATTGCAGCATTTGGGCTGTTACCTTTGTCATATCTTCCAATAAAAGCTGGCTTAGTTTGATCCTGAAATGCTTTTAAATTGATAACTCTAAGTGAATGTGTGCAATGGCCATGCTCATGCAATTTTACTTTGTATAAAATAAAATAGTCAAACTTGGTACTGTGATAGCCTGCTGTTAGAACATATTGAAAGGAGAAAGACGTTCTTTCTAATGAACCCTTAAAGTGAAATGTTCTGGAGGACAAAAATATTCAAGTTACTAGCTGACCTTTAGAGTCATATAGGAGGGGATGTGCATAATACATTATTCTGTCGGATATGCATTACTTATCATAAAATAAAAGAGGCTTCAGTACTTTACATCTGACCATTAGAAAGATCAGAACATAACCCAGCCTTCGTAATATAATTGAGTGCTGCAAAAATATCTCTAATGATTAATATACCAGACATTATGCAATGCTCCTACAAGGTAATTTTGTCCTGACACAGAATAATGATTGTTACAGAACTTCTGCAGTTTAAGACACATTAGGCCTCTGGGCTACACAGCCAGTTGTAAAACTGTACGTGGGTGGAGAAATTTCTCGTTAACATCTGAGTATCTCCAAAATGTATTTACATTAAGCCAACAAAAATTTTAAAAACTTGTCAACACAGAACTGCACAATTCTCCCTTCAGTGTGCAAGAGGAAGAGCCTCCAAAAGCCGAGAATAAACACCCTGTTTCACACAGTGCCACTCACACACAGCCAAGGCCCTGGCCTGACACAAGTGGGGTAACAGGCACAAGATTTGTTTCCGCCTTATTATGCTGCTAGGAAAGGACTGGAAGAATCCAATAGTTTATAACATCTGCTTCACTTAGGCAGGGCCAAGTTACTGATAGAGATGAGTGATGAGGGACTGCACTTCACCCTGGTAGCACTGCCTTGTCGCCAGCTTAGGCAGGAGAGCTGGGGCACAGTCCCTCACCTCCCCTCTCCCTCCACAGCACCACCCTCAGCTCTTCAGCTCCTGCCACCCTCCATACTCTGTCCACAGTGAAAGGGCAGGTACAAAAGGGAAAGCAAAGGGCTGATGTGAAACAGCTGCAGATGGAGAAATGCAGAAATGTCTTCTTTATGTTAAACAATTAGAGAAGCAACAATACAATCTGATATCCTAATCTGTCACCCAGCTGAACTGTTTTGCTCTTTATTTTGACATAGAATTAATTCTTGTGGTTCATATGAGGACAGCTTTTCATGAACCATGGTTTGAGTATCTTTTCCTGGGGTGCCACATTGGGCTATCACTTGTTTGCAGTTTGGATGGTAGGCATTTACGGGGGACATATGGCAATGTGCCGTGAGTGGCTGGAAGGGATGGCAATGTTTATGGAGGCAGCCCTCTGAAACAATTCAGAACCAAAACCACTATTATAGCAATAAAATTCGAGCTGATATTACTTCAAAACCAGATTAGAGACCATTTCATGTGACAAAATTAAAAGTTTTTATTTTTAAGCACCCAAAACTCAGGAATTTTTTTGCACTCATACACTGTAAGTATTATAATTAATGTTTCATTTGCTTCTAGCTAGTGTGAAAAAGATTGCTATTGCTTCAGAAATTAAGTATATACCATCTACTCATTCTTTTTCAGAGACAAAATCTGAAAGAAAAAAACAGCCATTATTAGTGCAAACACAAGAGCTTCAATAAACCAAAGCAAATATTCTTACTAAAGCGTACAGCAGCACAGGACAGAGGAAAAGTAACATTATGAGAAAGGAGTTGAGAACAGATACCTTCAGACAGTCCTCAGAACTGAATCCTGAAATCAGAAAAGAGACAAGTAATAACTAAGATATTCTTTCCAATGGTAACTAAGAGATTTAAATAAGTTTCAAATTTAAATTAAATTGCCCAATTTACCCCTTCATTCCTAAAGTCATATATTTTTTCAGCAGAAGACAGGTTTCTTTTCACACCTTGATTCACAATGAGGACAGAAAAGCTGGTGTAATCTAAACTAGCTTCCTCTAGAGACCAGAGTTGGAGGGAAGTGTTCAGAAACAGCTCAACTTTTTTTTAAATTCTCCACTCCCATACTTTGATATTAGCTAGCAGGCACGAACATTAGATAATAAAAATGAAAGGACAATGTGTTTCATAATACCAGCCAGACAGAAATCAGAAATTTAACAACACGTTGTTAAAATAGGAAAATATTATCAAAACCAAAATATTTTATTTTGGAAAAACTTTACAAGATCCTTTGTCAGTCAGGTGTTTTAATTATTATTTTGAAAATCAGTGGAGTGGAAGAAATCCTTCAAAAGGAATGAGAAAACCTTTTTTTTTCTCTCTAAATATAAACCCTCTGTTCTCAGCCACCAGGGCTGTACGGTATTCCCAATGATCAGACCCTGTAATCAGATGCAGGAAAAGAGAGCAGCCCTTCATAACCTAGCACTTCATAGCTGGATCAGCAGCACTTTGTAGCAGGTATTCCAATAGTTGGATTAAATCTATAGATCCAGAAATATTGCCTTTTGGGTATGCTCGGGGAATAGCATTTACAGATTGTGAAATGAGAAAAAATTTATACCTTAAAAGCAAAAAAAATAGAAAAAAAAATATTATTTCATTTTTCTTTTTCTGGAACAAATTAAGAACATACTGAAATATTGTGGTTTGGGGACAAAACAGTCAAATAGCTGAGAGGCAGCTGACCCATTGCAGTTGTAGTGTCTGTGATGACACTGTTCTATGAAGTTAACTCACTCCTAAATTTCTTGTGACAGTAGCCTTTGACTAGCTTTTTAACCATGTCTAATGGAGATCCTTTATACTGAAATTGTAAAAGTGCCAACCCAAGAAAAATGGAAAGATACTGAATGAACTCCACTCACCTTCTTCCTGGCTGATGGGAAAGTGTGCTTAAATTTTAGCATGCTTCAGCATAGGAAAGTCCATTTAGGGAACTTTCAGATGTGACTTCTCTTTCTTGTTTTTCATTTGAAGATTTTATCCACTTTTTCCTTTTTCTTGGCATTATGATGTAGATGGAGTCTTTCAACTCCATCTTTTCACAGGCTTAAATCACCCAAAAAAGCATCAGCAGATATGGATAGAAGTGCAAAGGAAAATGTGCAAGTGATTCAAGAACAGAAAAATTAAGATAAATACAAAATTCTGTTTTTACAGAAGCCACCTATGGCAAGCATAAATAGCTTGGGCATGTTCCATATAGCTCTGCTTTTATGTGCTTCTAGTATGGACACTGATTTATTATAACACATTTGACCTTTTCTTCATTATCTACAATTCCCAATGCCACAGTTGCTGATTTTTTTGAGATTTATAAATAAAACAAAGATTAGAAACTTGCAAAATTTAGCATATTATTAAATTAAATTTTAAATGTGCATTTTAAAACACTGTTTTCTCGCATAACTAATGCAGAAGATGCTATTAGCATTTGCTTTTCAAGTCTGCAGTTGTTACCACATAAATAGTAGCTATAGTGTACTCCCTTCTTTCATTAGCTTTTTCATAGCTTCCTGTGAAAAACTGATGCATCTCTGCTTCAAGTAAATGTTTTATAGTATCGGAGTCCTAAAATCAACTCCAGTATTGATTACAAGGCGTATTACATTTTAGTTCTATATGCCTAGAATAAAACCAAAAATCTCAAAGTATCAGAGTAAATTTTAAACCGAGAGATTAAGTTCTGTCATGGTGACAGGGATGCAGGCACTAGAATGCACTGGGAATAGACACCAGTTTTATAAGAATTTTACTGTGCAATATTTACAGATTAATCCATTTGCGTATGTTCACCTGCTGTCTCCAGTTTACACCTTGCCAAAACCAGATCACAATGGAAATGTATGGAGAAAATAAGATTATATATTTACATATGTATTTTCATCTAAAGCAAAAGAATGTTGAAAATAAACCACATTAGTAAATTTATTTGCAAAGAAATCACATTAGTAAAACTTGGACTACAGTTGTCATTGCTGTTGCAGTGCTTAAACCACGTAGTCCCTTCAGAGAACGGAGCTTCACCATGACATAATTTTCAGTCAGAACAACTGACAGGGCTGACTTTTATTTTATGCTGTCAATGTGCCCTTTCCTGGACAGAAATGCTAAAGAATACATGGGGAATGGAGAAAGGAACCACAAAACTAAGTAATGTTCACCAGGTCTTGAAAAGCAGGAGTGTCGGAGAGGGGCTTTGGGGTGAAGCGAAATAACCAACAGAATGTAATGATGCTTTAGCTGACGCACAGCACAGGGAATCTGACATGCACAGCAAGAATGAATACAGAAGCCCCAAAAATCACTGAGTCATGTATCACCGTCTAAGAAAACCAGTATTTGTGTTAGCACACCTTTGTTTCTCACTTAGCACTACACACTGTAGAACTTGCACAGTTTCAATGGAGTGTTTCTAGACTTCATAGTCAAATAAGTGCCAGGGAGACTTAATATAACTAGAGCTTGCCAAACCCCAAGATCTCTACTTCTATTACTTCCATTACTTCTGTTACTTCTGGTAAAACAAAACAAACAAACAAAAAACCAAATGAAGACCTAACCAACCAAACAAAAACAAATAAACAAAAAAGACTTTGTAACATTTGGGAGAAAACAAAACAGACCACAAAAACCAGAAAACAGAGGCAGAGAAAGATAACAGAAGACAGATAAATATCTTATTAAGTTGGGTCACTCAACATTTTACAGGATCCAATTATGTAGCTAGTCCCTACACTGCTGTTTTATCTTTATCTTTGTTATTTCTGGACCACAGGAAACCTCCCAGTGGAAAATTCAGATAAGCAAGGATATGCTAAAAATTATAATTTACAGTTTTGATCAATATAATAATAATTAATCATAATGCCTTTTGTGCCATTAAAAATATTTAAATATATCAGAAAGGTACTGAGGTGTTATGCTGAAGTATTTTCAGTAGATTGCCTTATTTATCTAGGCTAAACTTGATATCCCTGCTAACTCATCTAGGTAATTGCTGAATATGAGCCAGGTTTTACTGTATTTAGGTGTGTACAAATTTAAAGCACAGAAATAAAAATATTAATTATTTTAGTATTTTAGAAACATACATATGCCAGTTCTACACTCTGGAAAGAATGTGCATATAGATAATGATGAGGAGGCTCCCCAGACTAAAACAGTTGCAGCAGAATAAAAATCCTGGTCGTAAGAGCTTAAAATTCAGCCTAAGCAGCATATGTGCGTACTGTACCACCTAACACCATATTCTACATTTACAGAAGAAATTACTGAACAAAAGAGAAAGCTAACATTTTAAGTGAAATTTAATAGATAAAAATGTCACAGGGCAAAATCATTATTCAAAGGAACTCCAAATTGAAAAAGAGCAATTCAGCTAATTTGAAGACTGGGCTAGCTCAAAAGGCAGTACTGTTTAGTAGTGTCTTGCTATTGCTTAGCAGATGGCTGAGAAGGTATTAGAGCCCCATAACATCACACTGAATGCCAGGTACCCCAAACAACACACCAAATGCTTTTATTTACTATTTTCTAGTCTCTGCCACAGTATTGCCATAGTGTAGATATTAAGTCATCCTTGATGGAGTCACAGGCAGATGAGACTATAGGAATTGACTGCCACAAGCACTTAGCTACCACAGCACCTCAGCTCTTCGGTGCGTACGAAACCAATAGTACAACTAAACTTTACCAAGCAGGTGTTTGAGATAAACAGGTAATAGCAGTTAGTAACCTTCTCCTCAGAGAGCAAAGAAGGAAAGAATGCAAATTCCACTGAAAGTCTGCTTCCATTGCTTTATTTCTTCAGGCTTTACATGGAGCGGCAAACTCCACCAACTGTATTCCACCCTACCTGAACAAACGTTATCACTTCAGAACAAACATTGCAATATTACAAAGTTAGCTGTAATTCTGCTTGGAACATTAGGAAAATATGCTTTTACCTATATGTGTGAAGATAAATAATGATATTACTTCTCCAGACTGCAGCTGCTGCTTTGGGTTACTCTGAGTTACTATATGTTCATCTCTTTTTACCTGCAGGCTGCTCAAATGTCCTAGCTTTCCAGTGCACCCCTTCATCTCCTTACATGCACTGCTTTTATTGCAAAAAGAACCAAAATCATCTTGATTTTATTCAATGTCACTGAGCCACAGTGGTCCCTCAGATGTTCTGATCACTTAAGACAGCTTGCAGTATGTACATCTCATGGATCCTACTGCAAAATCATCAAATTAGGGGATAAAACTATGTTTCCCCACTGAATTTAACAAAGATGTAACAAAATGTTACAAGAATTAGTGAAGAGCAGAAACAGAGTGATTTTCGAGTCTTGTAAAAGTGCCTCTGTTTTCAGAGAGTATCTCCAGGTTTTGGAAAGAAAGTGATTTTAAAAGGAAGCACATTTCAAATTTTCAACATTCAGAAATGGTGAAAAGCGAAGTCAAGATTTTTAACCATCATAACTGTCAGGGCACTGGAAAACTCGTTTGTTCAGCCCCTTCAGAGCATCACCAATAACAGTTTAGAAAAGACTAGAAATACAGACTTTGTGAAGCTCCCTATGTACATGAATTTAGCTTCACTGATGTTCTCATCATAGAGTTCAGTCGCATTTGCTGCTTATGAAACTAGTTTGATGAATTCAATTACTGAAGGAAGTCTGGTTTTAATTCTTAGAACTACTACTTCTTTCAATTTAAATTGATTAATAATAAAAGTTACAGCATTTCAGAGGAACAGCATATAAATTAATTATAAATTGAAGCCCTAGCCCATGGCAATAAGGTACAAAGCTCTCCTTCATGTTAGCTCAGATGCAGCTTTCAAGTATATTCTAAAGGTACTTCTTCTGGATAAATATTTTACATTATAGATATAAATTACAGTTTATTGCCAGCTGTTTAAAATATCTATGATTTGGTAAGATGAGTCTTGCTAACCCCCAGCTGTCTCCCATTTAGTTGAATTGGAAAAACACTGGGTAAATTGCTGCCCATGGAGCACAAACATAAGCAACTGAAGTACCCATAATTTGTTGGAGTTTTAGATCATCCTAATTTAGATATTTTTCAAAAGACATAATGTAAAGTAGATTCTACTTAATCGCCACCCTGATAAATAGCTCTACTGGGAAGATAATACAGTTAGTAAAAGAGTAAATTAAAAGCAAACTGTAAGAGCGATGCTGCATCCCTGACACACCCGATGTGCTTGGAATGAAGCCGTTTGATGCACTGATCATAGCACTGTACAGTGAACTGCCACCATACATGGCACAGCTGTTTGTTATCTTCAGGGGACTGCCTCACGCTCTTGAATTGATATTTAAAAACTGCATTGATATAATTAAAGAAAAACTAGAAAGTTTCTTAATTCACTGGGGTCTTTGGTAACACTATAAACACAGCATGACATGAGCTCTCAACAGGGCACCTAAATATCTTTTTTCACAGGTTTTATCATATGAAAAACTATAATAAGTGGGGATGCAGTCAAGAGATGTACCTGAGTTATATGCCAAGGTAGCAGCAAGAAGGGAACCTCAAGAGAAAAGAACTGACAGTACAGCAGAATCTCTTATACCTCAGGAACTCTGTACCAATGCCTAATTATTTTTGATATTTTTTGTGATTCTTCTATATGTTAAGCAGAGAAAACATATGGGGTGAATACTGGTTCATACTGCACTCCCTGTCAAAGGCAGCTTTAGACTGCTAGATACTGTCACCAATAAGCAAAAATTGCAAGCTCAAGAACCGAGAAATACACAGATTTTCAATGTTACATACAGAGCCAAGTATTTTATTCTCCATTTAAAAAAAATTAAAATATTTCCTTTTGAAGTCTTTTTATAACCACAAATGCAATTTTGTCCTCTTTGAGTAGCTAAAACCTTAATCTCTGGCTTTCTCATTCAGAAGATATTCTTCACAGAGTGATTTTTAACTGTTACAGTCCCTTTCTATAACTCTTAACTGGGGCTGAGCCCTTCCCCTTTTTACAGGGTGCAGTGATGTCACGATTAGGAGAGAAACAGAAGGCAGTCGTGGCAAGAGAGAAGCAAAGGAGGGAAAACATGCAAGGAAAGGAGATAGAACTGCAGAAGGCAGAAGTGTGGCTGACAGCCCTAGAATCCCCCAGGACCACAGTCAGCAGTGAAGAGAATTACCTTGCGGAAAAGACACAGCTGGCAGGAAAGATGTCAACCGCAGGAGGTAAAGAAAAATGCAGGCAGGAGGAGAAACTAGTGAGCCACTCTGTGGACAGGAGAACCTTGGGAGTAACACAATGGGGGTAAAATGGCCAATGACTTACAAATGTGCATGCAGCCCACAAATTAAAGTAACGTTTGATTACCCCTATCAATCCAAAATGGTTTCCTTGGACACCAGTCCAAGAGAACATGGAAATTACCTCTTCACTCACTGACAGGCATGGTTCAAGAGCAAATACCTTCCACCCTCACGCCCAGGGGTATTAACCAGTCATTACCTCACATTTTCTTGTTTCCCTAATGGGCCCCGTTTCATCTCCCTGGGTAGTGAGAGCTGCTTCACAGCACATCCACGGCAGCAATCTGTAACAGTGCACTTAGCCAGGCAGCAGGGGTACTGAATAATGAGCCCATCTGTACCGTCCTTCCAACCCTGTCCTAAAAGCATCAGTAAGCTCCAGAAGTAATATTCTCCAGGTACCTCCATCTAACCAAATTTCTAAGTAACAAAGGATTACTCTTATTTTTAGGGTGCTTCTTATACAGTATATAAAATGAGGTGGTTTTCTTCTTTGCTGTTTAGGCAATAAAAATACTTCACTCTTTTTGTGTTGGCAGACAGTTAAAAATAAAATGCCTACTCAGAATAACACCATTGTGAAAGGGAACATTTCCTCTTCCATATTACATCACAGGACATACCCAATTAGTGGCAAAACACTTGATAATTCCTATGCTTTCCCTCAGATTAGAACAAAAAGATGAAATAACAATTTGGTGGAAAGCATTTTAATGTAGGCATCCAAGAGTAAGAACATTCTGAGTTCTGCAATGGAAACAAAAAATCTCTTCACCTCCTCTGTTCCTGTAAAAGAAAATGCAGTTCTTTTTCATCCAGGACCAACTGGAGCTTTAAACAAATGAAATGCTTGGGAATTCTATCTTTTATTCTGAAACAAGACATGGGTCAAGCAGATTTCTGACAAATGGGAAATGATAACTACAACCATATTTTCACTTGCCTCCATTCCTTCTAGGATCAAAGCCGAGGTGGTCAACCTTAATTTATGTTTAGATATTTAAAATATTTCCAATATAATTCTGGATTTTTAAGGAGTTGTCACTGAGCAACACCTGAAACTGTCTCACTATACTAAACTATGGCAGCATTTTTTCCCATCAGGTGCTAGTTCAGCAATCCTCTTCATGCCTAATTCTTTGACAGCAATTCAGTTTTAGATGGCTTATAATAGGCTCTGCCTGAATTCTGCCAAGATTGAATTGTTATTGATTGGTACGAGGCAATGGTGTAGAAGGGTGTATTTCCACAGCTTGTATTTGGATGGGTCAGATCTTTCAACAGCTGATTTTTTTAGAAAACCTGGGGTCACTGTGGGCACTGATTAATACACACCCTTGCATTTTTTTCACGACTGCAAGCTCAGCTTCTTACTCTAAAAAAAAACATAAGTAATTTTCTTCCTAAGGTCTATATAGAGTTTCTTTCAGTTAGGAAAAGACATTATAATCAGTTCATTATAATTTGTACATAACAGCTATAATTGTTATGTACATACAATTGTAACAATGCAAGATGCCAGGTGCCAGTTTCCTACCTGAGCACAGCCTGCCAGCCTGCAGGAAACTTCCTTGTAAGCCTATTTTTTCCCATCTCTACAAGCTTAGCTTCTCACTCTGCAGATGTTGCAGTTCTCTGCACTGCTGTATAAGACAAACCCCTTCATGTTCCATTTCTACACTTGTAAATGCCAAAATACACCAAGTCAACAAAAATTTATGTATTTGACTTCAGAAGATGAAATTATGTAATTAGTAACATTACACTGATTTTATTACTGTTTCTTTGATTTAAATTGTTAGTGGTTTAAACATCTTAATTTCAGAGTGAATTATATAATTGTTTTTTGTTGCTTGTTTATCCATTTTTTGTATAATTAGGATGCAGTAATTTACTTTATATCTCTTTAGCTTAATTGAGTTAATAGTATCTGCTGAGAAGCATGATGTCACACTCCCAGCTACTTGGCTGGAAAACTCAGGAAAGAGCTTTCACTGGACGTAAGAATTTCAAAGGGCAGCTTTTCTTCTAGACCTGTAACTCTGCAAAAGTTAGTTTTGTTCAAATGACACAGCTGCTTCCATATTTTTGTTCCTCTTTTACTGCTCTTGTGATAGATCATATTAAAAAATCTTTCTTGACATGATATGGTTTTCCCTCATGATACTGTTATCAGAAAAGGCTCTCTAATGTATCAATAACAGCAGATGAGCAAGGACAGTCTGTGTTGAAAAAGAAAACCTTAGCTTTCAGTTAGTGTCTAATAGCTGAAATTGCCTCCCTTAAACTCTATCAATGCAGCCAGTGTAGCACATCCATCTCCATTTTATCAATCCTTCATCTTTTCATGAGCCAGCCACTCTGGACTCCATCTCTATCCACTTGGACCATGTCAGGCAGGGCAGGCTTACCTGCAGTCTGGGTCCCACTGTAATGCAGAATGTCTTTGGCACCAGGCTGCAGATGAGAAGGACACCAGGTGCTGCATGACAGGTCAGCAACTCACCCAAACTGAAATCCCATTTGGCAAGCACCACTTGACAAGGGATCACAAGAAGGCAACTGTGGCCCTGGGCCACACAGTATCTCAGACACAATGAATAGGATTTGACTGGCCTGGTGTCATTGTCATAATGTTATTATGGAAAATCAAATAAATTCCATATGTTGGGATAAATTATCCTAATAACAGTCAAACAGCATCTACATTAGAGGTAGTGCCACAAAAAATTCATCTGAAAAACAGAACCATAAGTACAGTAACTATAAAAATTGGACAGCCTTAAGGCCTAAATCTTGGCTTCCTCTAGAAGTTAAATCCCAGAAATAAAGATCATTGCTATTAATTCCTAGAATCCATGGAGGTATTCACAAGGAATTTAGAGAACTATAAAAAAATCCACATCTGTTAAAAAACATGTATCTAATGCTGGCTCCTGAAAGTTCAGTGCATGTATAACCCTTTCTATTCCCAAATTTTTGACAAATATTAACTTGCTGATCTTCATATAGCACGTAGAGGGAAAGTAATGTAATTGCCATTTTCCAGCTGTAAAAATGGAGATGTTAAAAATAAGACAATAATGAAGGAAAATGCACCTATCACCAGTGTAGCCATGGAATACTATTCATAAAACTGCCTGTGACAATAAAAGGAAGCACCACATGGTAAAAATGCAATAATATAATCTTAGCTGGGAAACATAGCACTAAAAATGTTAATTGGTGGATGGACTAATTCATAAATGAAAAGTCAGGAAAAAATGAAGTTACATGAGGTGAAGAAAGAAGTTCAGTACAATTTCTGTCATGCCAAGACAGAACCACTCTCACAGCACCTCAGACATCAGTCATCAGATAACACATCCACTCTGCACCTACAACCCACAATACTCTCTGCTGACTGACTTGCTAGCATGGGACACCCAGGTCCAGTGCTGTCTGTGTTCAGAGCAGGTACAGACAACACTGCACGGCTGCTGGTAAGAATTCCAAAGGATCCAATAAGTGTAGTTCAGGTAGTTGTTTTAGAAGGTGACTGATGTTAGCACAGACAGTTGTGAGGCTCAGAAATAGAGTGTTTCCAAGCAGAAGCAGGACTCAGGAAACTGGGGGAAAAAAAGGACAAAAGTCTGTAACAGGCAAATGAGGGTACTCAGAGCACAGCAGCCTTAATCTAGACCAATCTGTTGTAGAAAGGGCCAAACAGTTTTACCCCTGAAGGAGCTTTGGCTTTTGAAACTTAACATGACCACAGCTGAGGCTGAGATATATCCATTAAATGCAAGTGAATACTAAAGTCCTGTATTCTGACTCACTGTAATATTAATTTGGAAAGTATCTGTACAATTTAACCTTCCAGGGCCACAGCCAGCAGCAAGACTTCCTAAATTAGCAGAAGTAATAAACAGGAGCCTCATTAAATCTTACTCTTCCCTGATTTTTTTTTATCCTTCTAATGAAGCTCTCTGTCCTGTAACTCCCCTCATTTCCCTAATTCTCTCTTCATCACTGATTTCTTTATCCTGTGATATGACGGAGTGTCGTCTCGTAAGTAAAGGTAGAGCTACATTTTCTAGAGGGCAGAGCATATAAAAGACAGGAAGGCATGTTGTTCTCCAAACTGCATCCCAGCAAGGCAGATGGCTCATTAATGTACCAGTCTTGCCCTCTCTGCAAGGAAAAAACACACACTTACTTACACAGAGGGGTCAGACTGCGAGCCATGCTCCCTCTGCCAGCTCGAGTCTATCTGCTTCTTTTCAAGCTGTCTTCTGTACTACTTAGGTTCACCTTTATGCAGCAATGAAGTGAAAGGCTCTTTAAAAGATGTTGGGACAGCTCTTGATGCACTCCTTATAGCTTTGAGTCTCTAGTTTGTAACTTTTGAGAGACCCTTGACAGCAGCAAAAAACCCCAACCCCTTAGTATCATGTTCCTTTGCAGACATCATTACCTCAAATAAACAAAACAGAAATAAAGTAATTTACTGAGTGCTAATTACACCAAAAACAAAAGAGTTTAACACAAGCAGGCAGCAACAAAAAGCTTATATAATTCACTCTGAAATTAAGATTTTTTACAAGCACCCCCGGCTTCTATCAAAGCAAGTAATAAAATAAGTGTATTGTTACTAATTATAGCAGTTCATCTCCTAAAGTGAAATACATACAACTGTGATGAACTTACATATTTTGACAAATAAAATTTGAAAGAACAACTATAGCTCATCAATTCAGTTTCCCCAACAAGGAAACAGGGTCAAGGCTACAGGCATATAGCTTTCCCTTATTTTCTAACTTTAAAGAAAGTGTCAAAAGCACATTGACAAAGTCTGAGAGCCACAGATGATTCCAGGAAAGACCTTGCCAGTTTATTTTTCTTCTTATTGTCATTTGAAGAATTGAAATAAAATTCTGCCACGAATTACCCTGTCAGGACTCATTGACTATTTGCTAATGGAAAGCACATTGCTCCCTGCACAGCTGTCCCTGAGCTCTCATTCTGCAGTGCCTTGGAAACAGGTGAAATACTTCCATGCTCTAAGACCACCATCTTTTTATCCAGGATTTTTTCCCTAAATAATGAGCTTTACTTGAGGCAAGCTCCTACTGCAATCATTCTCCTACCTCTGTACACAGTAGGTACTGCAAACCTATTTCAGCAATGATGAGGACATAATGGCAAATTGATCTATCCCTGCAAAACTAAAGAGCACATCATGAAGGAAAGCACAAGAAATCTGGGGAGGCAAAAATCTCAAAGACTTCTTCCATTTGAAGTAAACTCCGCAATCCCAAAATTGCCATGGGGCACCCCAGCATACCCAGACCCTCACGACTGTGATGAATTAGCGCTCTGTTTACTACTCCAGACACTGTTAATTTCTGTCATGCATTCTGGTTCACAATAGCATTTAATGGCAATGTTTTTCCAGATTTTGTATATCTTTCAAACATTCTACTTTTCACAAATTCAACTTCTATTGCATTTCAACTGAAGACAAATTCCTATTTGTTATGTAGGCTTCAGCAGTCATGGCAGTTCAATAAATGAAGCTTTTGCAAATGTCTCAAAAATTGAGGTCTTGCTGAGACTACTCTGTGATTCTGAGGCCTTTAAAAATAGAAAGAATCATTCTCATTCCTAATGAGAAATTCTCCTGAAGCCCCAGTGAGAAAGGAAAAGAAGGCATCAAGGTATATATGGCCTGTATTTCTTACACGCATTTTTACAGATCCTTATCTGTGGGCCTGATGTCAAGGGGCAATGCTCAGGATCACCTGAGTTTCACAGAAACTGTGAAGGTTTCCAGCATTTTGCAGGAAAAGGCTGCTTGATTTCCAATTTATTTTTAAATCAGCTCAATTGACTAATAAAACCTATCCTGTCTACTGCAGATCAGAATCCAGACATGTTGGTAGGGCACGGGAGTGGGGGGAAAAAGAGAAAAATGGAAGTGAGCCTTCCTCTACAGTCACACAGGTCCTGTGGTCAGTGGATCCCTGCTGAGACCCCCCTTCCTAATTGATTGTCTTGCCCAGCAGGAACCTAAAGACTCTCCAGGAGCTAAAGAAATGGGAGCTGCACTTTCCAGCAGTAATAAGTGCCATTAACAAGGCAATTCTGCCAAGAGGGTTGAAGGCATCTGTTATTTTGTAAAATACTTCGATGGATGATATATGCACTGTACCTGTTTAAGTATGTGCACTGACTATTATGGATGCAATGTATCAAAGCAGCAAAATTACTGGGCAGAATTCTTGAGAAACGAGAAAACTGATCTTATTCTACTCTGAGTTAAACATAGTTGACTCTTTGTCTATTAGAGTAGCTTTTGATGTTGTAGTGTAATTAAATTTGAACCCAAGACACCAAACTTCTGCAACAAATGATACATATTTCTCTTTCTTCTCTTTGTGTTGAAAATATATCCTGGCTAACTGGAATCACTGTGGCAAGCTGTAAATGATGTATGAAATGAAAAATCCCTGCTCACTGCAAGGAGAGGATATAGACAGGGCTCAGCAATTGCTGCTGGGCTATGCTATTTGCTGAAATATTCAGCTCAAATGCAGTCACACAAGCTTGTCAGTGCTGACACTGGGCAGCAAGCTGCATATATCATTTTTCAATCTTATTCAGGACCAAATGACTCAGTGATAGATGGTATGATAAATTCAGAAAAAAATTTACAAAGATCCTAAAACAACTTCAGTTGTTGGGCTTTTTTTTTTTTTTACTAAATTGACTGATGTTCAACTGCCTTTGTCTCACCAATGTCCTGAACTTCAGAAACTCATAAAGTGACACAAAGAACAGCTAGATTGGAAAATTATTAAACAACAAGTGGTTTCACCACTCTGGAAATACTTGTAGACACTATTTAAAATATACTGAATGACTGTCATGATTATTATAGGCTGCACCGTGATCAGGAGGGTCCTTTGAACACCTTGACCAAAATCTAAGGCAAAGACTGTCTCTGTGCTTTCATATAGAGACATAGAAATACAGCTGCATTTCAGCACAATAAACCTGTTTGCATTCCTGCACAGGTCTGTTGGTACGTCAGAGATATTTCTATTAACTGCTGGGACCGAGGCTATAATTTAACAATACACAGACTTCTGCAGATTATGGAGTTCCTGCTAACCCCACACCCCTCATTTGTTGTCATTCCACAGCTCACAGTTTCCCCTGTTTTACCCAGGCAACAGAAACACAGCCATGTTATGAACGGAATCAGGAATCTGGCCTGACTTTAACAAACTGTGTCTAAAAAAAGGAAAGGAAAGAAGTATTTTTGGTAAGCCAGACAAGTTCTCCCTAAACATAGGAAAGGACAAGACGAAATGTGAAACCCTACACAAGATTAACTTGAGGCAAGGCTGGAGCTCATTCTGTCATTAGAAGCATCCAGGGTGGATACCCTAAAAATACCACAAACTGTTCGGAAGAGCTGTCAGTTACAAACCTCAGAGCTGAGAAGGGGAAGAGAAAGACAAGGCAGCTGAGAAGAGGGGTGACTGTGTTGGCAGTAAATCTGTGACTTCTGTCTCCTGGGGCAATTGTAAGCCTGACTGACAAAATGCAGATCATGTAGCACCTATGGGGTTCTCTTTAAAAATTTTTATTCTTGAAGCCCTTCAAAGATCACACAACAAGATGGAATTTGAGATTTCTTTCTGCCTGTGTGTTCTTCCTTCCCTCTCTTCCATTGAGATGGCTGCAAAGGTTAGAAACTTGTCTCACCTCCCCTGAAGGCAACCAGCAAAAGGGAACCTCAAAAAAGGCTTTAAAATTCACATACTTTAAAATGTATTAACTGTTAAACTTTGGGCTTGTTCAGACATTTTTTACATACACATTTTCATGCGTTATGGAAGTTTGGAAGTCTAGCTTTACATACTTAATGTTTAACCTTCCAGGCACATTTTTGACTTCTTACCCCCTCTAAGTGGGTGTTAATTCAAACTAGTCAAGAGGGCATGAGCTTGAACAGAAGATCTCCTTTCCAATGTTATTTTCTCCAGACCTTTCAAAGATAAGGTTAGATATATGTGTCTGATCCCAATGTGGTGCAAGCAGCTAATGGCCCTCAGAGCACTGGTGTAGCACCTTGAGGCCAGAGTTGATGAACTGAAGGAGCAGGGAAATACAGATGTCTCTACAGAAACAGCAGAGCAGTCCTACATCGGAGCTGTCTATCTTTACCACGCAGCAGGGAACATGGCACAAATACGGGGAGTTGAGGGGGAGGTCACTATTTTAAACATATAGAATATAACACAGAGAGAAGACTACACCATAAAATCTATTTAAATCAATTACACCTGTACGGATATAAGCCCAAATAACAGAAAACAAAGATGTTAGAAGCATCACTGTGTTAATCATCTCTTGATCAGGGAATGTGTGTTTAAACAGTGACTAGTACAATGGCAGCATGGTCTGCAAATAAGGCTGCTGCGCATTACTAGTCTGAATATTTTCCCTACACATTATTTACTCAGAGCACTGTTCTAACATTCACAATCCCCAGTCATGGGGCAGGACCCCACTGAGAAAACAAAGTCTAATAAAACAGCAGTAACAGGCAACTTCAGCCCTCTGTATATAAATTGGATTACTTAATGCTGTTACAGCCTGAAGAGGAGCAGAACTCCATCTGTGCCTGGCTTTCTGTGTGTGTGTGTGGCCAGGTGCTTAACGCCTGAGCCATCCCTTGCTGACTTCCTGCAGCAGCCAGGGCCAGCTGAGAACTCCCACTGCAACTTCAGTGCAGCTTACTGGGCAGATCTAAAAACCAGGATGCAGCCTCTGTGGTTACCAGTTTTGGACAAATCCAACTGAATGTTCTGAGAGGCTAGGAAAGTTTAGAAGAGGGATTTTTGAACTGACTGCTGTGGGGACATTATTGCCTTTATTTAGGGCCAGCAAAAAGAGCAAAAAAAACCAGCTGATACAGAAAGATGGACCCAAGGAAATTAAGATCAAATTTCAATATTGAAAGCAAAATATGCAAAATAAAATCAAGTCAACTAAAAATATTAAAATTTTTAGTAATTACTTTTGGCAGGAGACTCTGCACTGAGGCAGTACCTGGCCCAACTACCTCTCCATAGAGTACCCGAAGCAAGGTGCACCTAATGCGGGAATGTAAGAGGTGTGTCTTTGGCTGTGAAATGCCTCTCTTCGTTTCTTCTCCTGCAAGAGCAGGCATTTGGTTACACAACTCTTTCTTGACCCAAAAGATTCCCAGTGGTTCCATGAACCATTTCAGATTTTCTCCTTCCCTGGATATGAGAGCACTCCAAGTTTGCAACTCACACTTTGAATTAAACTTATAAAAAAAAAAAATTTTGTAAAACAAAGAAGAAATTTCTTACCTATCTCATGATCAGACTGTTAGCTGTAGCACTGGATACAAAAGGTCACAAGTAAAAGCCAATTTTAGACTAATCTTGCTTCAATTAAAGTTTTATATTTACCGATGGAATATTTCTTCAATTACTTACTCTCAATACATGGGATTTCAAGATGTATTTGACACACTGGAGGCAAAGGTTAAGGTTAACAAACATAACCTGTTTCCTGAATGTCACTGCCACTGATCAGCAATTTTACCCTGACCCAAGAGTATGCTCACTTTGAATTTATGTCTGAGATTCAAATATAAAAGTTCTTGCCGGCCCTGCTGACTGACTGTCTTGAGTATCACCTCCATTCTGTTACACCTATCAGTCAGAAGATATATGAGCTCTCAGAAACCAGTGAGCAGCTTCTTCCTGATCATTCTGGGTGTAACGGAGTTATTCCCACCACACACCTGCCAACTGTCTATCCTCAGTCTGATCTGTCCATTAAGTACAGGTTATTGATTCATTCCTGTTAAGTATCATGAGATTTATGATATATTCTGTTTGTTTCATGACTTATTTCACTAGTTTATTCTACTGGTGTACATGACATTCATAAAAGGTTTTTCTGAAGTGCAGGAAAAATGCATTCTGCACTGAGACCCATAGTTCTGGTCCTCACGTTCCTCACAGATTTCTCACCTACAGGATGGTACATGTCTACTCTCATTATGCAACTAGGACACAGCTATCGTTCTGCATCCTCTCAGAAGTAGCCATATCCACAGATTTGGCCTGGTTACAAGATGAAATACATATTAACTGCAATAACACATGGAGAAAAGCTAATCTTCATGCAGATATCCTAAGGGAACTTCAGAATGAAATGGCTGAGTAGCATGTAAAAAAAGTTGTCAACCTAAAATTATCTACTACTGCAGGGGTCTTGGGGGCATTTTAATTTGCATCTATCCTTCAGAAAGGTATTGGGGTGATTATGGAAGCCAGGCACTAGTAAGGTTTAAAAAAAAAGTGCTGCAGCAACTGCAACAAGAATAAATTACACATGTAGGGACAGGCAAGCACGGCTCCTACAAAAGAAGATGTGTCACTGTCACCTATTTAGCACTTTGGGGATTGTAAACAAAACTGAATGAGGAAGAAACTGAATGATGGTAAACAAAACTCAATGAGCAAATATTTATATGGGCTTCTAAAGCTTTTGACAAAAGAAACGAGATCTTGAAGTCAAACAATGTCATCGTTTAGATACTGACTTGAAGACAAAAAACTATGAACGAAGGAACAGTTTTTAGTATGATAACTAGATGAAATTGAAACCTACGAGTTATTGTGCTACAGGTTTTCTTAATTTATTTTGTAAGGTCTTCAAATCAGGAATATCATTCTAAAGCACCTGACTAAAAACACCTCCTTCTTGACATGCTCACATGAGAGAAATTTAAATAACTATCTTCAAGCTAAGATTCTACAGATACTAAGTTTTTGTGCTGGCAAGGAGAGATCTCCTCTAGCTATGAAAGCCAACCTTCTCTTTTTTGGAAGTACAGAGATGGTACCTCTGACAAGTAGGGGTCTGGGGAGTGTAAGAAGTACTGCCAGTTAAAAACCCAACGAATATTGAAAAACAAATTTCCAGGTTTATTCTAAGCCCTGAATATTAGTGGGGAGACAAACATCTAGGTAAAAGCGATGCTAGAGACATCAGAGTTTGAATTTTTTTTAGACTACTTTGCTAATCTGATGATTTTTAGTTTTTCAAATTGTCTTAGGTGTCTGTTTAAATGTAGATTGTACAATGGAATTTGTGAAGAAGAAAGTAATGGATACTTTTCTGAGGAAAGAGCAGAAACTTTCCCCTTGTTGTTGTAACAATCCCACTTTTAAACATGGACCATCAGAATGCAGTGACAAAAACCCATGTGCCAGTACTACCAGTCTCTAATTGTGTACTAGGCCTTTTATGATAATTGATCATTTTGGTCCTTTCAGGTTTACCATTTATCAATTCATTTGCATAAACAATAAAACTTAAAAGTCTTACAAGATTTTTAAAAAATCCAAGAAACTTGTGCCAAAACATAATAAATCCCAAGCTAATAATCCTAATGCAGTCTTCTGTATCTCAAGCAGAGCACAGAGAAAAGCTATTCACTGAACAAAAAGAGCAGGGAAATCCAAAAACTGCACAGAAACTGCAAAGGCAAATGAAGAATAAACCAGATCAAGCAGCAGAACTGGCATCAGAATGAAGGAGAAAAATGATAGGGGTGCTCCAGTGCTGTTACCATTTATGCAGCAAAGAGAAGATCTATGCTGTATCTTTTATTACAAGAGCTATTTAATCAGCATGCCTGAAACTTTCACACCAGCCATATGACCATGGTGCAATTACTCAGAATGTGCACTTCTTTACAAGAGAAGTTTAAAACAGTCAGGAGTATATTTTGCTTCTCTGTTTACGCAACATCAAACGTTTCTTTAGAGCACTGTCTCTTACTTGGTAAGAAAACCCTCAAGACACACTACAACCATACTCCCAAAATAGGCAAAATGTGAAAAAACTGGTAAGCTCTTTTCTGCATCAATATTTTGGCTTGTCAGCTCTGTCAGCAATTGATAGTGACTTTTGAGAAGAAGCTAACTGTTCATTACACCTCTGGGCTTTACAAAGATCACATATCAGAGCTTCATGACCAAATTAACGTACGGTCTATCCCCTTCCCTAAGGCCCCTTCCCTGGTATTATTATTGCTGGTAATATTGTAAGTGTAGTGTGAAATGGCCAATTCACACATACCATGTTTTACACATTGCCTGAATCTGCTGGAACATGATTTTCATAAGAATGATGAGAGTAATAAACATCTTCTGGCAGAGACTTGCAAAATCTGCACACAGTTTACTCATGCAGTAATGGGCCATAGAACTGCAGGAGAAAAGCAATGTACATACACATGAATAAATTAAAAGAAGAAATGTGAACCCAATGGAATGCTTCTCTTGTAGATATTTACAAAAAGCACGTATAGTGTGAAAAAGCTGCATACATACTCAGCAGCACTCACAATAGTCAGAGAAATTAGAACATATTAGTTTCTAAAACAAGACTTTATGAGTGAGCTTTCAGTGATCCAGTCTCAGCAGTTGCCTCAACTGCATCCTAAGTTTGAGCTCTCCACATGGGCTCCACAAGGCAGAAAAAGGCCTTAAAAAGTATTGTCTCCTACTAACCTATTATATGGATCATTTCTAATCAGAAGACTAATAAAATTGCTGTGGATTTTCTAAACCTGAGAGAAGAAATTCAACTTTTTATGCTTGAAGAATTCCACCAGCAGATCAGGAAGGTAACTTTTGTGTAGAACACAAACAAAAGTGGGAAAAAGACTTCAGATTTTTTTAAAGTGAAAACTCTGATCACCTCTCTCATTTATTCAGATTACTTATTTGCATTGTCAGTGCAGCAGGGCAAGTTTTTCTTATGAAGGAACCAATTTGAAGCCTGAAATTGTAAAGTAATTGACATTCTGCATACTGCTGCTGCTTCAAAGAGACTGGGGGACTTCAGCTCCTGGTGTTGCCAGTAGCGTGTAGCAAGTATTTCCTGCATTTGCTGAGATACTGAACATGCAGAGAAACACGACTGGATGATGGCTTATATAACTGCTGCAAAACGCACAGTTTTGTCATGAAGTTAGTGAGACCAGAGTCTTAAGTGCATAGGAAAACCAGCTGGGTTTTTTTGCTTTTCATTTTAGGAAATTTACTCAGATAATGAAAGTAACACTTAAACCAGATGAGCTCTGAATCAAAAACAATAAATTCATGGGAGGAAAAAAACAGAGAAAAAACACTTTTTTGGCATTGGCAGTCAACAGGGCTTAACAAAATAGGATATGCCCTGTTGCCCCATTCTCCTGTTCTGTGTTAGAGATGTGGTTCGGCCACAGCTTTCCTTAATTGCTTCTGAACAGCTTCTAGTCCTTGCTGTTTCTGATTGAATTTTGTTTCGAGAGTTTTTATCTACCAGTGACCTGTGACAGATCAACTAAGTGACTAATTCCTGGTGTAGAAACAATTCAAATGCGTCTTCTTCAATGAAAAGTCAGGTAGGACACAAAAAGGCCTTGACATATTTTTTATTTTTTCCCTCCTTGAATGTCAACTACATTAAAGTCCCATACCAAGTTTCACACTAGGAACTGCTAGATGAAGCAACTCCTCCATTCATCCATTTTCCAGAGTTCCTCCAGCTGCCCAGATATGTGTGCCATGGGCTCTCACAAACTGCCAGGTACCAACAAGAACTAGATATTTCATTGTACTTCTGCTCAGATTTACTGTGCCTGGTTTCAATTTATTTATTTGCTCTTTCTCTTGTATTAAAATAGAGGGCCATGCCATGTAGCAGAAGTGACACAATTCATTCCTGATTGACACTGTGTGACCCTGAAACATGGGTTCTTTCTTGTCCTTATGAACTGATCATTCATTATTTCTCTATTACATAACAGCATTTAGAGGAGCTCAGTTATGACAACTGTGAAATATTTTCTTTAGATCTGTGAAACATAGGGGTAGATTTTGTCCCCAGAGTTTTTTCAATATTATTCTTGGAGTAAAATTGGATTAATATATGCTTTCTTAAAGTCCAATATATCCTTCTTTAGCTTCTCTTTAAGGATTTGTCTTAGTTCAAGATGGTATTACAATGAAGAAATTGCAGCTGAAAGAGCTGCAGCATCTTTGCAATTGTTCCAACAACTTGGATCAGCTTCTATTCATTTCTTTGACTGTAAGGACAGAATTTCATTATTCTAATAAATATTTCCAGTCCCTTACTTTACTGAGATGTTCTGGAACTTAGCAATGATAAAATTGTCTCAGAAAGTAAAAATTTTCCCACTGAAAAGTCTTCACCTACACTTTTTCACAGTTTTATCTTTTCATTGCATCTTAAAAAACCAACCAAACAAAGAAAACACTATTGGAAAACAGTATCAGTTGAAAAGTAGAAATGTTGGCAACAGTCCTCCAAATAACAGAGTTTATCTTCTACAGGACAGAACAGCTCTGTAGTTTATGAGTTTTGCATGCTCAGAAATCAATTCCTCAGAAGCTTTGGTATCCTTCCCTACATTAATAGAATACTTTTGGGGGTGCTGTGACAGGTAGTGCCACACACAGGAGTTTCCCAATAATATAATTATGATCAAAAGTAATCTAAAGGTAAAAAATAACAAATTATCAACCAGGTTTGGAGATTTAGAAGAGAGAATTACTTGGTTATGACTACAAATCTACCTGATCATTAACTATGATATCAGCATAAGGAAGAAACAGACTGACAATAAAAAGGAGAAGGCAAAAACGCTCACTTTTTCAGCATACTTTTTGTTACATTCTTTTCCTACTCTATTATACATATTTAATAATAATAATAGTTACCGTATTAATCATACACAGAGAGACTATTCTGAACTTTAGGAAAAGTGAGGGATTTTGTCCTCATACTCTGAGCTTCTCAGTTTCTTTGTCTTTCTACGCCAAAGTACTCTGCCTCTGAGTCTCACATTCCATTTTGTAATACAAGAAAGTTCTGTCTAACAGAATTTCCAGAAGAAAGACATATATTATTTACATCTGTAGCTATGTAGCTACCATTAAAAAAATAGTGCTTTTTTTTCCTGGTGTCTTTTTCTTCAATAATTTCGGTGCAAGGTTTCATGAATAAGTACACATTATGAAAAAGACCCCTACCAGGAAATACCACAAGAAAGCAAGAAGGTCTTTTCATGTTAACTAACTGTTAAGCATGTTTAGTCAAAAAAAAAAAATAAAGAAGAAGAAAAAAAAACTGAAAAAGCCCACAGGAATGCTTTTTGTTGTGGCATTCATTAAGAACAAAGGCATAAGCCAGTCTCTCAGGCAGCCCGTTTTGACAGATTTGAAACCCATGCAGTTTCATTAACCCTGGCTCTCGTGAATTTCCCAGTGCAGTAATACAGACTGCAGTTAGAGACTATCCATCAAAATGATGATATGTTGAAAACTGGATCACAATTTCTTTAGATTAAGAGGTTCCTTTATATTGCAAAGTGTTTCAAAATCCAAAATGTGAAGTACTTCTGCAAGTGGATTTGTTCTCAAGTGCTTTTAAGCACTTTAATTGCTATTCCTGCTTTATCTAATCATCACCAGAATTACTGAATCTCAACACATTTGATAAAATTAAGCCTTGTGGTAATGAACCTGGATAATGTTTCATCTAAGTCAGAAAGCTTGTCAAAGGGCAGTATATTTAACCATTAATTTAACCTTAGGGAAGTTAAAATATTTTCCATATTTGCTTGTGCAAAAATTAACAGAAAGAACCTTTAGATATGCGGGGTAAACCACTCAGCAAAAGTGTCTGTTATTAATTTCTACAGAGGCACTGAAATAAAGACACTTTGAATCCATACCCATAAATGTTAAAATAAAGTTGTCTAGCTACTGATTGAAGACTAAAATTGAGCCAGCTGCAAACTTTGTGCACAGGTGCCAAAAGTCCAAGAAGTGGCATTGACTAACCCGAGATACTATTGCTCTGTGCAACAACGGCCAAGTTGAACTGAAAACCTTTGAGTGCCCTAAACTATGTGACATCACTGAAGTTATAACAGTGGATGTGTAGGATCAAGCCCTTAATGCTGTAAAATGGTAATTTCATCTCACAAAACAAGAAATACTGCCTCCTCAGAATTGCTCGGAAGGAGAATATTGGGTCTCCAGTATGTATGTAATATAGAAAGGCCTGTAGTCACATGGCCTAAATTCCTTTTAAGTCACTGTGTCTAGTATTTCCCATGGGCTCAGCACCTTTTATGGTCTAGGTAAGAACCAATAGGTAATGTAAGGCACAGGGACAAAGTGAAATTTAAACTGTGTGAATGTAGGCACTATTGAAAATAGGTGATATTATTATCTTCTTTTCACCTGTGTAATAGAAACATTTTCTATAGTTGTTGTTTGACATTAATGGATAACATGTATGAGAAAGCCCACTCCATCTGTTCGAGAGTTTTCTTATTATTTGTCCCAGAGGTAAGAACTGAAAGCTACAGCATTTACTCATTACAACTGCAATGACTGGAGCACAGGAAAGTGTAAAATAGAGATTTAAGAACAGACTCCTAAAAAAGAGATACACTGGATCTAAAGTACAATATGGCCTAATTCTAACACTGTTGAGTAAAAGATTTTTCTTTGCCATGAGACAAATAAACAGAACTATACATAGGCACAAAATCAGCCCGTTTTGAAACATATGTCAAGTATTTTCTTAAGCTTCAAAACTCTGTAAATTTCTAAATATGCCTGAGGAAAAATAAAAGTTACCACACATATTTCTTGCCTAGTAAATTTGCAAGCCACTACTTTTTATAAATTGAGATGCTTTTCTCCAAACACAATTGTTTAAGTTTTATGCCTGTATACTATTTCCTGAAAGACGTAGGGAATACTTGAACTTACTTCTGGAAAGGACCACCCTAGTTTTTTATAAGTACTATTTACTGTATAAAGGTAGCATGGTTTTATTTTAGTTTTTTTTGCAAAGCATCAATAAGTAGATTCTTTTTTCAAAGAAAATATTAATTATTTGCAAACTTTTTCTGAATACAAAAACAGATCCGAGTCCATAATGATGAACATTTGCTTTATGGAATTGCTGTTTGTATGAGCAAAAAAAGCATTTTGGATGGGATTAAAGATATAATTAAAACATAATCACAAAAAAACTTTAATGAATGTATGAGTATCTGATCAAACCCATAAATGTGAAACAACATCAGCTGCCAGCTTCTCTCTGGCAAATCACTGATGTGAAGACAACAGCCTGAAGTAGCTTTATGAACCTTAGCTGTCATACCAGCAAATCATAAAAACACTACACTAACTTGCTGTGAATAATGCCTTCCAATTCACAAGGGAAAATACATAGTCCCTAGAAAAGGATAGTGTCTCGCTCTTTAAATCCTTTGATTATTAAAAAAAAAAAAAAAAAGCCTAAAACTCCCACTGTAACTACTAAAATCTTTCAGTATTAATCTGCATTGCCTCCCATGTCTATGTAATATTTCCTTAACATGTAATTTTCATTTCATTTTAAATGTTATTTTTATTTTAAGCACTATTTCTATGGCTGTACATTTTTCTATGTGCTGGTTAAAGCATTAGCAGGTGACTGATTCCCACCATCATGGGACTCATTCTAAACACATTTGATATTTAAACAGGAACTAGCCATTGACTCCGTAATCCTTTGTGCCACACTTGTCCTGTGAAAGTACAACCACAAAAGGCAAGTACAGTATTTGTCAGGATACCCTCGCTGTCTCCTCTATCCCCACAGGCAGTGATTGCAAATGTCTGTGACTTCAGGTTGGTGTTGTGATATTACTGTGCACATTCCCAGAGGGAGCTCTGCAAAAGGACATTTGCATTCATGTTAAGACAGAGAATTCAGCTGCCTTCCACAGGCACTGACTGCCCACAACAAAATGACTGACTGCTACACGGAGAGAATGCTGAAGAACATAAACATACTGCAGTATGTTTGGTCAAAGATCAAGGCTCTTTTCACAAGGGATTCAACAATACAAATAAGCAAAGTAAGAGATGCATGTGCTGAGGCCTCATTGCTCAGGTAAATGCAGATGCAGTGTTTTTTCAAAACTTGCCAAATGCATACCCTTTATTTTCCTTTTTTTTTTTTTTTAATCATAGAATCTCATAAAGAAGAGTTTAAATGTGAGGTTATAGACTCCTGATCTTGGTACTAATGAAATTCTGGGTTACTGTGGTCACAGGCATAGGCACTATTCTCTTTGCCTCCAGAGAGCAGTTTGGTAGCTGAGCTACACAACATGAGGACACGTTTGACTTTGCAAGGCTGATCACATGGGAGGATCAACTCCAGGGTCTCTAGACTGTCCTCTTCAGGGTCACAGGTAGATGAGGGCTCAGCATTGCAGGATGCAGGGAATTAGGCTGTTTTAGCAAGACAACTTCTGTATATGATCAAGGCCTAAATATCTTAATTTTTAATGTCTACAAAATTGTAATAAATTAAATATTTTATTGAGATTTTTTTTAAAATCGCAAACAAAAAACCCAAAACTAACAACCACCTAGCTGATGAATGACAGAAAAAATCTAACACATACATTCACCTAAAATCACACACCCAAACACCCCCCAGTACCCCACTGTTTGGAAATTCCAATAGGTTAAAATATCACATCCATATTCAGTTTTGATCCTGTAAATGCTTACAAATCTATTTTTATTTTATATGTAAAAATTTGAAGGAAAACATCCTTCTTACTAAAGTTGCAAGCACATAGAGCCAGTAATGTTCTTCATGATCATTTGATATTTGTTTGTTATTAAGAATAATATCAATATCTGCCTTGAATTCTGACTCACTATTTAGCAAGATTCCATTTTATTTCCCTATAGAACAGAAAGGCTGATGAGAAATTGCTTGAAAGACCGTGTCCCTCAGTAACCAATTCCAGACAGCTTGTATGACATTTCCCTGGGAATGTAAAGGAAAAACTGAGAAAGAGAATAAATTCACTTGGGGCCTCTCCTTCAAGCTATGAGCAAATGAATCCCTATTTGTGGTTCTGCTGCAGGCTTGGAATATGGTAAAGTTGTGGGATTAGCAGAAATCAGACATTCCTGTCTCTGAAATGAAAACTTTACTTACTATATTCAGAAGAAGAAGAAGACGCAAGTAGAAAAAGTTATGAAAAATACCATTCTGTAATTTAAATCTGTCTGGTGTGGGTCTAAATATACAGTTCTGGCCATTTTCAAAGAATGTCAGAATGGGTATTTACCATGAGCACATCTGCTTAAGATTATACACAGACAGAACATCTTTCTTAACTAAAAAGTGTTATTTTTGTCTTTTAGATATATTTTTGCTCTATATTAAATGAATGTAACAAAATATTTATGAAAGTTTAATAAACATCCACACTTTTCATATAGAAAAAAAAATCTTATGAATTAATATAGTAACAACTGCCTGTAGAAGAAAAAATATTGCTTTGGAAACTGTTTTCTGAAATACAATCAGTTAGTCATTACTTTTAAACCCCAAAAATACTGTTAATACCATATACAACTGAATACTGAATGGCACAAATGACACTTCAGAGAACAAACAGTAGCATAAAAAGCGGCATTTACCAATTAGTCAGTCTAGATAAAAGTGTACACTGTGATATTGCAATTATAGAAGTACTTCTGGTGTGCAAGGCATGCAATAGGGAAAAAACTAACTGAGAATGCAGCACTAGAAAGTATGAGAAAAACATTTTAATGTGTACACCTACAGAGAGTAAAATATAAACCAGAAGTGCGTAATCAAATGCTGTTTCCTTGAGACAACATGCTGAACAGACCAAGGAAAAAAAAAACCAAGAACTAGTGTGTGTAATCTGACTACACAATAAACACAATGACTAGTGTATTTGAGATTTACTGTTATTATCTCTAATTTGCTAGCCAGACTGTCTTTTCTCTAACACATTCACTATGTGACACTACTATGGAGGTATGCAGTATTGCAAATCCTTTTAATGGACTTCTTGGAAGATTCTTATAAAATCAGAAACAGGGAACTTGGGTTTTAATTAATATAGCATAGGTGTCATATCTTTCCCACAGATTCAAGCACTGATAGGAACTTTAAGAAGACATCTGGTTAAGTTGGATTTTTTTCAGTTCAAGCTCTATGTCACTGAAAATATTTGGGCCACAGAAGCCTCTTTTTTCTGGACAGCAGAGAATTTCATTTAAAAAATTAGTTTTAATTTCTTCCAAATAGTTGCAGCTAAGAGAAAACATATTTTGGCCATGGCTTTCAGCAAGCTAAGCTATTTTGAATTCTGCAGGCTTGGTATGTCATTGCAAAGACACATGAGATTTGATTATGTTGTCGTGTTGCATCCCTCAGCAGTTCATTGACACACTGCAGGCTCTTGATCCAGTTTTTGTGCTTCTTTCTAAGTTTCTCTTTGAAAGCCCCAGGGCCAAAGAACTGTGGATACTGACAGCATTTATTTTCACATGACCACCCTTCACTTTAACTGGTTTTGTGGAAGACACAGGACAGGAAGAGCCAGCCCAACAGCACTACACAATAGTTATATTATTCAGTTGTGCCAGTATTAGTTTACATCAATTCTCGATACAAAAAGTCAGACATGGAATGTTGAGGGTGAACCCCCACATCTCAGTTAAACCAGCAGTATAAGAAACTATTTAAGTTAAGGATTTTCATTGTGACTTTAATTGCTGTCTACAGAAATCAACCCTCCAATATGCCTGTGTAGGCTATTTTAAATACTTTTGAAGTTGCAGTCAGTTTATGGGCAAGTAATTTTCTGATGCCTTCATGTGAAGCCAGTGGGGATCATCTAAACATCCACCCTGATGTCTGTCTGAGAGACATCACTCGAACTGTGATCACAGTGGGTCTCTTACCTTGTCCCATTTGAGTTATATGACAAAAAAGCACCATACCTCAATTTCAAAATTGATTTTAGCACAGTCAGGGTATAGACTCAAAATGTTACATGGTTCTGGCATGGGTAAGACTATTTTAGCCATGCCCCAAACACAAGTATATTAAAATTTTAAGACACAATTTACTCCAAGGTAATGTCTCAGAGGCTGTTCAATACAAATTAAGGACTGATACCTTCCCTATGTTTCTTTTGTTACTGGGGAATACAGCTGATGGTACTACGCCAATATTATTTTTAAGATCATTCTGTAAGAATATATGTTGTATGTCTCCCAAAGATCTTTCTATACATAATATGCAGGAACAAAGAGATCAAACATCTCTATTTTTTCCTTAGATTTTAAGGTCATTAAATGAGTGTGGCATCTTCATACAACTTCCTCTATTGATTAGTAACAGGTGCCAGGGAGATTTTCTTGAAAGGCACTTTCAGTTTTCCTCCCATGCCTGAGATTTACTCAGAATCTAAAGATATAAAAGCATAAATGCTGCAATGGAGCCTGTTCTGTAGCCTCAATATCTGCCACTTTAGCTAAGCAATTTTTCCTTTCTTATGTTAGCATTATGTTAGCATTTACACTAAGACAACAGGATATTGCTTTTTGTCTGTTATGGTCTGGATATTTTTTGTGTCTGTAAAAATAATTTTGCCAAAATTGATGCTAAATTTCAAAAATTCTTAGTTTTCCTCTTCTTCTAGATTACAATTTCAGATCTTAAGATGTAAACATTAATGTTCAAGAGAGACATGGACCACAGTATTCTGCCACAGTTCATTATTACTGCAGAAATCTCTTTCTTTTTTTGGTTTTTTATTTTTGATTTTTATTTTCATTTTCAGGGCAGGTCAGCATATCAAAACTGATTCCCAACTTTGTGTCCTTGGACAACTCTGTACTTAAACAAAGTTAAAGTACTGAATGAGGCTGGAAGTGCAACAGTATGTTATCTCCAGAAATTATTTAGAAGTCTCTTTTGTTATTAAGTAGTTCTAAATTGCTTAATAGATATTAAATTCATAAACAGGCAGGGAAATCACAAGTAGAAATAATTCCTAAAATACTGTCTTGACAAAACTCATTTCTTCTGCCAGAAGTTTGGGGCCCAATGTGTCAATTTAACTAAGCAAGCCATCCAATTCATTCTGTTAGGATACAACATCTGCTCTTCTTTATTTAGGAGTCTCCTATATGGCTTCTCCAACTCTTCACTATACAGACTGTGACTACACTCTCATACAAATTAGGTCTGAACATGTGAATGCAGGGAGTCTGAATATATTTGAATTCATCTCAGAGAAATTGTCTTGGAATTGTGAATTCATTTGAGTAAATCACTGTTTTCTCTCTGACATACATTTCTATTTCCATTAGTAATTATTTCACAGTACCCTCAATAATCTGGGTTCTTATCCTTCTGCTCTCCATATACTATGGCAATGTAAATGCAAACAAGCACAGTTAATGATTTTGAAGGTTAAAACATCCACTGATGGGAATGAAATCCACTTTAGAAATCACATATATACACACACATATGTGTGTGTAGGTACGTGTATATTTGTGGAGAGAGAGATGTATGTATACATATATTGCCCAGTATAAATACTGAGCTGGTAGGTCATATGTCTCAGATCCCTTCTACTTTATGCAATGTAAGGAGAGCATTTGAAATACTTACTGCTTTGCAAGTCCTGACAAAAAACAAGAAAGCATGATTTCTTCCTGCTTCATTAGAGACACTAGTAGTTAATGTTTGTAGAATATCAATAATGCAGTTTGCAGTTCTGCATAATTAAAGACACCCTATGTTAATAAAATAACTTGGAAAGAGACACAAAACACAAGACATAAATCCTCTGATGCCTTTGGCCTAAACTTAGATAAGTTTAATTACAATGATGTTGCTTTACTGTACCCTACAAAAATATTTCTTTTGTCACTTAAACCTATCAAAGTATACACCCATTTATGACATTTTTGAAGAAGAGCAAACAGTATAATGGCCCACAAGTGGATACTTAAAGTTTATGGATTACTAGAATACACATTTGCAGTAGAAGCTCATGAAAAGGGAGGAAGCTTTCTGACAGAAAAAGCTACAATCCCTTATTTTAAGGATCTTCTGATAAATGAAAGAAGCCAGTGTGCTGCTACTATGGAGAATGAATGTAGCTTTCTGGATCACGAATTTAATTAGAGTTGGGCACCTCAGTGTTGGCTTGGGGGTTTTTTGAGGAAGGGGGGAAAGAAGCAGAACAACAGAGGTGGTTTCTAGTCTGATCTCCTCTCTGCTTCTCTGTCACGATCCGCTAATACAAGTGGGGGTCATGATGGTTCGTTCGATCTCAAGAGTGCAAAAGACACACAAAGGGGATTTCAATTTCAATCAACAGTGCACCTTTATTGAGTGCCAACAACATGATTATGCGATAGGAGAGAGAGAGAGAGATATAAAGAAACAGAATAGAGAGGAAAAAGAGAGAGAGAGAGAGAAAGACGGGAAATAGCTACCAATGGATGAGACGAAATCCTCGTGGTCCTCTGGCCAATAGATTCGCCGGGGTCCATGGGGAGATCTCGTTAGGGCAAATTTAGAAAGTCCCTTTATAGTCCTTGAAAGCAGGGGGTAACTGGCCAGGAGGCAAGAAGATCTGCTATCGTTGTGAGGGCCCATTGTTCGGGGATACGGGAGCTGGTGTACAGGACAGGTCCTTCCTTCTCGTTCCAGTGAACCCTTCTCCCCACCTAGGCAGCAAGAACGGTACACCGCTGACGCCGATCTCGGGCGGTCAGCCCGGGTTAGCCCGCAGTGTCAGCAGAAAGATCTCCTAGCCTGACGGCCGAGCAGCTCGCCCTCAAAGGGCTCTGTCCGAGTGCTGGTTTATGTGAAGGTGCGAGAGAGTAAAAGGAGGAGAGAGAGGACTTGGGTATGCAATCCGACAGCTTTATTGCAGGAATGCCGTCAGAGGGAACAGGGACCAAAGCCGGATTCTCGGTCGAGGCATGGACTTTTAAAAACTTGGAAAAGAGGGGGGTCCAGGGTAGGCTGCCAATGGGGTAGGGGTGAGGAGGAGGGTCAAGGGGTACAACTTCCAGTCAGTACAACTTGGGGAAGGTAACCAGGGGTACAAGCCCATAGAAGGTCAAGATAGCAGAACTTTCTAGAAAGATATGATTAAACGAGGGGGATAGATATGCAGGAGGGGATTGGAATAAACTTGGGAGGGTACAAACCAAAAGGGTAGGAGGGGTGTAGAATGATGGACTTAGCAGCTCCACCACTGATCATCAGATCCCCAACCAATTTGGCAGGCTACTACACACCGCGACCTGCACTAATTTTCATACCAGTCCTCAATGGGCGCGCCTGCAGGCAACACTTGGCAAACATCCCACTCAGCCAGGCCAGGACTCCTGTGCAAAAGTCCTCTTTTCCTTCTGGGGTCTCTAGGGTTTTCAGTCTTCTGTCCCAATTGATGATCGTGAGGCAGATGAGGGATTTTCGGACTGTCTCTTACATTCTCTTAAAAGGAATGAAAAAAATCTCTACAAATAGTGCACCTGAAAGCCAGTAAATATAGACTATACTTTGTTCATGTAGGCCTCAGTGTACAAGCTCCATAAGTCATTTAAAAATAATCAAACTTCACTGAGAAAGTGGAAACCAATTCCGGTGGGAGGTGTCCTTGCCTACATTGGAGGCTGGAACCAGATGATCCTTAAGATCCCATCCAAACCAAATCATTCTATGGATGGATACTATGCAAATGGAAGAGGTAGAGATGACAGAATCACTGTTTCAGGTCCATGTGAAATTGTAACTTTTGCCAAACAAAAGATTTTGAATCAGTCTGTCTATTTAACTTGAAAAAACTGAAGATTACATTTATTGTTCCTTACCAGATAATTTAAATGTTAGGTGTATTTCCTCTTAAATGTAGGTCAGTCTTGAAAAGGTGTTACTTTTGGAAAGAAAAACCTATAAATTTACTAGAAAAATATTAACACAAAGCTTTATAATTTCCCCCATTTGCAATTTCCTGAAGCAATAGATGAATTTGGGTCATATTTAACACTAGGTGCATCTCCCTAAAACTCTATTTTAATTTTCCTTTTTACAATTTAATACCTGCTGAGGAAGAAAATTCACTTAACTGTACCTATGAATGGGCAGAGAAGTTATGTCTTCCAACATTAATCCACCTTCCTCATCTGCTTACTATTCATAGATACCCTTGCTTTCCAAAAAAACACAGAATTATGATAGAATACCAAGTTCAGATTAATTAACCTTCTAGACCACAGGTACAGCTACAAAATTTTCCTGGTGACTTCCCCACAAAACCAAGCTAACGTGATTAGAGGTTTGACAGTGAGAAGAGCAGCCTGTAATTTGGACTGTTGCTCCCAGCAGCTTTAGCCCAAACTTACACATGGCTTCAAGAGCTATTTCTGAACTATCTCCAGCTCCATCCCATGGCTCTGTCTGTCTACAAGAATGAAACTGCTCTGCTCCACCTTAGATGGCTTCATCTAGAAACTCTCTTTGGTGTATGGAGACATCAAGTTGTATATAGAGTTTATAAAATACCCCATTCCAGGAAGGAAAGGGTTATACATCAATTAGTGTTATGCTTGTACTTTTGCCTTCAGTGAAAATTTAGTATAATGGCTTTTTCTCTCCACAGCATCCACCTAGGCTCAACTGCCTCTGGACTTTGTCTTAAGCTTTGGAAAAGAAAATGCCCAAAACAGCATTAAACACTCTTAATGTCTGACAAATACTGATAATATTTGTCAAAGTGTTTCCATGTTCACAGAGTACCTGTGGGAAACATAACTATTCCCCAACACACACACTGATGAAAAAATTATTTGCTCACTTGAGGTTTCAATTGAGTGAAATGATATAATGTTCTGGAAATGTAATATATTAAAAGAAGACATCCCTCCCCTTCATTATATATCTATTTCAAAATCAATTATTACCAGTGCTAGAAGAAATTCCTGAAAATATAATTAATATAACATAACATAACATAACATAACATAACATAACATAACATAACATAACATAATATAATATTTATAATATAATTTATCATATAGTAATTTAGCACTTCAGGATTTTTTCTCTATTATGTCTCTCAGTATTTTTTTCCACACTGAAGATAATTTGCATAAAACATAGTGCTAGGAAATGTATCCCTTCATGACATTAGAAGCACCAGTAGCAGTGGTGCTAAAACTGAAATTAAGGACAATACCATTCTTGATAGGTGGGAAAAGTGATCTTTTAAGTGTTTGAGCAACCTTATTTTCACTGAGAGCATCTATGTAAACACAGGAAGGGATTAGGAAGTTATTTTTCCTTAAATTAAAATGAGAAAGAGGCAGCCCAAAGTAGCCTATGTCAGTCTGACACTAAGCTATCATATCAGCTTTTTCTATTGATTGAAGGAAAATTTTGAATTTAGCTCCACTGAACTGTGTACACTGTACTAAAAGGTTATGGTGCATAGATCAAAATGCACACAATAGCATGTAAAAATCAGTGGAATGTTTGTTACTACAGTGGTCTTTGTATCACTCCTACAAAGTCTCATGCAACTAATACAAGAGTCTGTCATAAACCCATCAGGATAAAAATGCAGACTTAGAATCCTGACCTGGGATTTTCTCAAGGATGAATCCCCCTTGTCATTTAAGCACTGCATTAGATGAAAGCTTAGCCCTATGCTGATCTAAATAATCAATGTGGCATTATTCGGAGTTCTGTCACAAATCTGTATAATTCTTTGCCAATTCTTGTTCTTTTCCATGCATGGCATGTCAGGCTGATGAAGGAAGGCTTGTATACTGGGAAAAGATTTTAATTAATTGCAAGATTAAAGTATTGTCATGAAACAGATGAATAGTTCTCATGAGTCCTCACTAGGCTTCCAAAGCAGCAGTGTCAAGCAGAAGCTTTCGTATCTTCAGTGCTTCTGCTCAATTTCCCAGAAAAGACGACCCAGCAGCATATCCTACTTGTACTGGTACGAGCCAGAATCCTGCAAAAACCACCAGACAGGCTGCAAGCAGAATCATAGTCTCAACCTTCTCTCCACGCTTTGTGACAAGAAACAGTACAGCATTTTTCATTTAAAGGTATAGTACACTTAAAAAATAGAAATTCAGTACAGCCAGTATCCAGACACCTTGTATTACAGTAAGCCTGCTCTAGCTACATTGATATAGTTCCCAGAAAAGCTTTTTTTGGATTTACACTATCTTCCTGGATATATGCCCTCTTCTGCAACATATGGATTTTTGCCATTTTTTTGTAATTCACCTGTTTTATGTGTTTTACTAGATGAGTAACTCAATTTGATTGAAAAGAAGAGAGAAGAGCATTTATTCCAAAAAAATGGAATCTTTTACATCAACTATGTGACACAAGACATTGATGAGAAGGAAGCATTTTCTGCAGTTGGATGGAAAACAGCAGAGCTGTAACTTTATTACTTGATATTGTTGTCAGGGGTGCGGTAAAGGTGGCATCAGCACCTTCTTTAATATTTTGAGCACAAGGAGAAGGATATTAAATTAATACCAAAAAATTAATTCATCAGTTCTTCTCTAAGATGGATAAGATTAACAAAAATAAAGAAATAAATTGTATCAATGGAACCTATATTTTATTCCCTTGTAATTATCTCTAAAAAGATCAGAGAAGCTCTTGGGTTGGCTATTTCTGCCTGATCTATCAGCTGTGAAATGGTTAACAACAATGCTTTGGTTAGGCTCCCTCAGAGGCAGCACCCAGGATGAAGGGGGCAGCACATTGTATCATTTTCTTGAAGCTACTGTTTCAAGTTATCTGCAGATGCAGACAGAAATCAAGGCAACCGCTTAGGCTCATTTGACATTTTGAAGGTTATCTTTGTAACCATAAGGAGAAGAAGCTTAATTACATCTTCAGTGAAAGCTCAGATTCTGAAGCACTATTACATGGCACATTCAAAATGAACTGTAATTGTATAGCAATTTAGGTGACTGTATAGTTACATTATACACTGGCCCCTTACAAGACTCTAAATGTATGTCTAAGGCTGTAGATAAAAATGGGTGGTGCCTTTACATGCAGGTGTGTGCAGGCCCCCTCCCCACACATTGAAATAGCAAAGGACCATAGAGCCAAACAGGCTGTACTTTGCATTTTTACATAAAAGAGTGCAGAGCTAAACTTCCATATCAGGACATCTCCTATGTATTTTAACGTGAAAGCTAAACTTTCTACAACTGCAGCATTTCCTAAGGCATTTAACAGAAACTACTTCTGACACTTGTTCTTTGGAAACCTGGCAAGGCTCAAGAGGACTCTTAATCATTTCACGACAATACTGCAACTGTGTAATTAATTAAAATCCTCTCCTCAAAATAAAACATCTTCAGCATGTTTCCTAGCTGCTGAGTTCCAAAGTATACCAGAAGGCTTTCCCCAGCCTGTCTGCTGGACCCTCAAACCCTCAGGGTACTTTTCCCACCTATTTCCATGAAGACCTTTGGGTGCCAAGCAACAGTTTAATATCAGTCAAGCACTAAGGAATGGGGATCGCACTTCAGCAACCTGTGCATCTGTTGCGTACCAACCTCCCCCTGGGACACATATCCTGGGCATTCAGAAAACTACTCCTGTGACATACCATCTCCATGGCTGACCAGAGGAGTAGCATGATCAGACTGTATATAGCATTGGGAAGTCAACTAGAGTTTTCAGCTGACAGTTTTCAGCTGACAGTTCAACAGTCCTCAGCTGACTCTGCAATCTACTCTGTGGTGGGAACCAAAGCACAGTAAGTGGGGATAATCCCCACTTATTCATTATTATTTTGAAATTCCATTCAAAAACACACCAAAATTGAAATCTTATCTAAACTGAAATGCTAATGTGGGCACACCCATTCAGAGTCTAATGTCTGGAGCCTGTTTGAGGTCCTCTCCCTACTTAGTGTATTTTTTCCCAAGCACCATACTACCAGTAATAAAATGTTAATAAGAGGGAGAGAGACCAACTGAGATTTACTGTACGACAACGGCAGACATTGCTTGCCAATCAGTGAAGAATACAGTTTATTCCAAATTGTAGCCCTCAACTTTTGTTCTAGCAATACTTTTTAAGTGATTTTTTTCCCTCAGTATTAATTGTGGTCTAATGTACAGGTATTGGGTTTATGAATTCATCAAAATTTAAAGGTAAAAATTTTAACAATATCTTCAGAAATTAAGAGGGACATGGAGTGGAAACTGTCATACAATCTTATTCTAAACAGTTCCCAGTGCTCTTGGTAGAAGAGGAAACACTATTGATTTTGAAAGGTATCATCTCCTATTCCCTTAGCGTCACTCTAAATGTTCCATAAGGAATTAAGCCTGATGCTAACAAGCCATGCTTCCTGATTGTGCTAAATGGGTTACCAGGTTCAGCCACATGATTCTCAGCATATTCTCAGATAAGCCCATGATCTTTCCTCTTTATTTCATTTGCACATTAAGGTAATGATTTCTAAAATTAATACCCACAGCCCATCATATCTTAAAAAATCCTAAAACAAGATGAAACAACTTGAGTTGAATAGAAGGAAGCAGGGGGCAAGGGGTGCTAGTTCTTTTAATTCTTATATGCATCATTTTGCTTTCTACAAAGAAGTTTCAGTCCTACTTTTTTTATGCAGCAGTTATAAAATTACCATGCTCATTTACAATATTTTAGTAAGTAGTAGTTGTCAGTCTATTCTTTTAACTAATGAAATTAAAAATTACATTAAATTTACAAGTTACTGTAATAAAATGAACACCAATCTCATTCTTAAAATAGATATATTTTTAAACTTTAAATTTTCATTTAGTCATAAAAATTAATACCTAAAGAGATGGTGATGCAAACTGCTATTTTCCAAAACATTGTGTAAAGTTCAATTCTCATAAAGTGTATAAACTGTTTAATTTAAGTGAATTGTTACACAGACTTAAAAAATTACAGTTATATATAAAATTAAGCAGATGTTCAAATTTTTTCAAGTTGCCACATCTTGGCTGGACTTTGACTGACTCTTTCGTTCTGCTACCACGTTAGCAGAACAATTATAATAGCACAAGAAAATCATGTAAAAGACTGAGAAGCAGAA
This sequence comes from Gymnorhina tibicen, assembly GCA_013399875.1. NCBI lineage: Eukaryota > Metazoa > Chordata > Aves > Passeriformes > Artamidae > Gymnorhina > Gymnorhina tibicen. The sequence continues at coordinate 1,172,240 of VXAZ01005363.1, read as the reverse complement.
GATCAAAAGAGGCTCATACGTAAAAGAAAATGGAAGGCATCTAAGGTTTTGTGTGCTCTGATCATTCACCAGTATTCATAAATTTTTTAACATTTTTTCAGGTCTTTTTGATTTTGTGTATTCTATTAATTTCAACAAAATGTGCTCTAAACATTTCACAGGCCTTAGGAGGGAGCAGAAGTACTGAGCCTGAAGCATCCACAAGGAGAGGAACATTTCCCCAGGATGTTCAGTGTGCAGGCGTAGAACTACCATTTCTTGGTGAAGAAAATGCTACTTTGTTTGATTTTCAGTTTTGTTATAGGTGAAATAGGATGCAATAACTAAATACTAATCTTCTGCCTTCCAGAGAGCATAATTTTTCTGTTGTGGTCAAAGACAGGCGTTAAGAGATAAACATGGGGTAAAAATAATTGACTGTGTATTTGGCCAGCTATGATATTATTTAATGTCCCTGTAGATGCAACTGTCCATTTGGGGGCATTGCCCTGTGATTTTGTTCTCAGTCCAGGCTTCCCTTCAGACCTTCCATTTCAGTTAGCTTAAGCATTCTGCTGACTCTGGAGCTCAAATTTCCATTACATCTGTTCATTTTTACAGCTTATCTGTTCATCACCTTCCCCATTACTGGTTCAAGAGCCCAGATTTCTCAAACAATTCCTCACATCCTTTAGAAGAGTCACACATGCCCTCTTATGGCAAAATTCTGTGAGATGCTGAAAGCTTCCTGCAAAATGCTAGATGCCTTCACAATATTTTGAAGGAAGAAATTCTCTATTATTGATGTTTGTGTATTATATACTTTATCACAGAGAAAGGTTTCTTTTCGGGAGGACAGGGAACACCTCTTTTATTCATAGATTGCCCTGTTAATGATTTTATTCCTCATTTTATTCCTTGAATGAGAGAAATTCTGGACACTAGTTCTCATACTTCATGAAATCCAACAGAGCAGTCAGACTATGGTTCATTACCAGCAATGGCTCAAGTGAGAATGGAAATGTTATTGGGAAAAGTAAGAAAAATCACAAGATTTCAGCTTGACAAGAATCCTTTAAATCATATTTATTTTAGCATAAAATCACTACATTTGTGTTTAAAAATAAAAAATAAAAATAACCAAAACCTTGCTGATTTCTAAGCAGACTCTTAGATTATGGAATTTATTTTCTTCTTCATGGAGATGGAAGCAAGTATTGCTTTTCATTCTTCCACCTCAGAATAACTAAACCCTAATGTGACCTAAGGAGTAGGTACAAAGAAAGGCTTAAAGAAAAATTTTGTCTTTGAGGAAAAATTCCACAAGCCTGAAAAAGAGGCAGATAAATACCCTAGACAGGCTTCATACAGATTATCTGTGTGTTTTAGAGATGTAGCTGCATCTCACTCTGGTCTTATTTTACAGCCAAAAAGATAAAGGACACCTATTACTTATTTTCTTTACTCCATAAAATCCCATGCATTAGAACTCCACAATGCCAGGAATTGGAGCTGGTAAAAAAATAACTAGGGATACTCTATGATTCCCACATGATATACTGGTCACTGCAGTGGGTGGCAGTCTAATCCAAGAAAATATATTTTGCACCTCTGCTGAATACACCTTAGACATACATGTTTAAAGAGCATAACGATAAAGTATGATCTGATCATACCAAGTAAATTCCTTGTATGCACTAATATCAGTAGAAAGAAAATTGAAACAGCAGGATGTGCTAGACAAGACTTGACTTTAATTACAATGAATGTAATACATGGGAATCCTAAATTACTACATTATTACAAACTTTAACACAACCTGCTATCTGACTGCATAGCCTTCACACTGATGACTTTTAAGCCTTCAAGGAAACAATAAAACCCATTTCCAGAAAATTGTGATTAGAAAGTAGCGTAGCAAAAAATTCTTGAAACAGGCTACTTTATTAGAACATGAAATTATACAAATTTAAGGACTTGACTTATGGCATAAGACACTCTCAAATCACTTCAGAGGGAGGTTCTGTGAAGAGCATCTCCTCCATTCCTGTAAGTTTTAGAACTGCTACTTAACAAGGTGCCATAACAATGTATGGCAGGGAATGCAATACGAGCAGTTGAGACAGTTCAGTGTGGCAAGAAGAAAACGAGACTGGGGAGGCAGCTGTACTAGTGGTGGAAAAATTCTTGTAAAACCTTTTGAAGGCAAGAGAGGTAGATATCAATTAGCCTTTGTGAGGAATGTAGAGTGCCGTTACAGATCTAATGAAAGCACCAACTACTTAAAAGAGAGAACAGACCAACAAAACCAATTACCTATGCAGTACCAGGATGGAATTGATGTTGCTCTTATGAAGTTACTTTCTTTTCCACCTAGCAATGCAGGCTTTTATCAGCACTAACGTCTCAACATTTGAAGAATATGATCTCTTCTGATACCCATCTGGAATATGAGATGAAGGAAAGCTGCCTTTGGATGCAAGATGATCACCTTATCTTAGGATATCCAGTATCAGTCTTGGTCTTAGAAGGTAAATCAAGAACATTAAGCCATGCTACTGAAACAGTTTTGTTCAGGCAGAAGCTATACTGATAACATTGGCAATATCTTGTCCGGTCTTTCACAGCAGCCTGGAAATTGGAGGAGCTGATATCAGCATGTAATAGAGCCAAGGGGCAGTGAATAAAGAAAGCTCCTGCTGATGCTTCTGGGTCTTGAAGGAAATTCAAGGCAGTAAAAACATAGGAAACAAAGACACGCTGAAACCTAGTGTGAAATGGAGCACAGTCACCCACTTTTTCCTTGAATCTTATCAGCTGCTTCCCTTCTAAATACAGGCTTTGCCCTTTGGACTGCAAGTTGAAGGCAAAAAGAGAGTTGAAGATCACAAGGAATGTTCTTTGTAACTGCTATAGCAGCTTTCCCTACATAAGCCATGCGTATTGTGCAACATCTGCAGGACCCCAAAGGATGAAAGGCAGAAAACCTGTACTACCTCTAACAATTCATGAATGAAATAATTACAGAGTTTGTGTGGAAACAGCTGGACCTGTTTTACAGCAGGGTAAAATTTCTGAAAGGACTTTCTAAAACTAAATTTACAGTCAAGGTAACAGAAATCACAAACATTTTCTGAGTAATGGTTTTTAATTCCCTGAAAATGTAGAATATAAACATTTACTATGTCTCCAACTTAAACTTTGATTTTTGCAAATATTTACTAGTTTCATTCTTGTAAATTCCATATCATGCAGTCTGCGGATGTTTGATGTAACTAAAACTTGCCACCACCCAGAAATTAAGCTTGAGTGCTTCACCTGAGGTTGCTCTGTATAAAACCCCCTTTTTTTCTGCACTAACATGACTTTTTTTTTTATTAGTTAAAAGGTCAACAAACATACAGGATACTCTGTGCAGTGACACTGAACGGCACAAACATACCAGAATTGATTCGTAAGGTGTCTCATTTACCAGTGCTCAGTGAACCAGAAACACCGTTTGTTAAGTGATGGATATTGACAACTCCACAAATGGCTGTGACGATGTCGTTTCATAAGAGCCCACGTACACGGCATTACTCACTCTGGAACAGCCCTTTGCCTCTTCCCCTCAGCAAGCTGTAAATCACGCCATTAAACAAGTGCTTCCAAAGCACAATGATCTGTCATGATCCAGTGAAGATACCAGTTATAATGTGGGCACTTAATCTGTCAGAGCTTGTGGTGATGCATTTGAGGGTGAGGATCCCCATGTTTAGCAGCCTGCCCGTAAGTATTCAGTGGCAGAAGTTAAATGGCAACATGAATTAATTCCTTCATCATGTGGATATATAGGACCATTATAGGCATTTTTCTGAAAAAAACAGAGGGTTGTTCTCAAACTTACTTTCCTCCTATGAAGCCTATTTAATTTTTCATTTAAAATAATAAGTCCATCACCTCATGTGTTCAGATTAGGCTAATTGTTTTATCACTGTAAGCAATACATATTCCTTAAAAATAGTAATATCTGGATTTATATTTGTAACATTATATGCAGGTTTACAACTGACAAATCAGATGTTTTTCATGCATGTTTGGTGGTATGAGGGCATTAGGCAATTCATTTGAAATAAAGAAAACTCTGCCAGCAGTAATCTTCCAGAGACTTTTTTAACCATGTTGTACTCCTGCATCTCAAGTCCTGATGAAGAGGGGAAGGAAACTTGTCAAATCACCAGTTCAGATGAAGCACCCATTTAGATGGGACCACTCGAGGGATGAATTGGAGAAGCATCATTAAACGCTCCTTGATTCTCATCTCCTGCTATCCCATTAAGTTTTGTCAAGCCCACCCATTTCAGTTAAAAAAAAAAATTAAATGCCAGAAAAAACATAAAATACATCTGCTCTGTATAACAATCTTATTGTGTCATGAAAATGGAAAATTATGTTAAGTTACAATGTATCCACTTATACTATTTTTACTACTATTATACTTTTAATCTGTACTTGGAAGAAGAGATATTCTGCTCTGAGACGTAGAGCTGTTTTTTATCATGAACCCTGTTGAAGGATAAAATAACAGCATTTGGACTTACAAGAATTAATATACACACTGAAATATGGTGCAGAGAAACTATTTCTGTTCAAATTATATTTGGTATAATGCAAAAAAGAAGGTTTACCAAGTATAAGAGGAAATTAAAATTCGGGAAGATGGAAGAAGTATTAAATGATATTAAAGTAAATTGATTTTCAGAATCCTAAATCTTTAAATTCTTGTGTTCTGTGCAATGAAATTGTAAATCACAGAATCACAGAATAGTTAGGGCTGGAAGGGACCTCTGGAGATCATCTATCCAAACCCCAAAAAATATATAGTTGCTACAGACTATGGGATCCTGCTAAGATTAATCAATCCATAGTATTCCTTTCAAGTAATACTATAAAAATGTACTAAGAATTATTATAAAATTATTTTGAATAATTAGGATTACTATAAAACTGAATTGCAAATAAGCATTACAGACAGATCTTTTATGCCATAGTCATTAAAACTGTGATTACTGGAGGATCTATTTTGGCATACAGAAAAAGTAAGCTGCATTTTAAAATATAATCTTCTTTAATTTGGATGAGCACTAAATTATTCTGTAGTGACTCAAAAAAATTTTTTTTCCAGACGTTCTTTAGGTGAAATATAAACATATATTGTTATGTTTGGAGTTAGAAGTTCTCATCAAATTAATTTGGGCAAGGATATAATCATTGCAAAGTCAGGACTATATGTCACTATGAATTTCCCATAAATTCTTCTTAAAACTATTTGGACTATTTTTTAACTTCCATTTTCATTTTAAAGGGTAATTGTTTCCAGTCATTTGAATGTTTCACTATATCTAAAATGTATTTTCTAAGAAGGAATTCCCACAGTATTAAATCTCGGATTGAAATTGCTTGTGGACAGTCCTGAATTTGGCAAAATTTTTTGACTGAAGGCAAAAATAATCCCAGAAATAAAATATCTTTATTTTTGCTATTTTTAAGATGAAGTGTTTTATTTGCAAAATAAAGATTGTAAACATTTAATTCATTTTAATTATATCTGAGTATACATAAGAAGCCAGAAGAAAGCAAAGAAAAAATTCAATTAGTCATTTGAATGAAAATGAAAATCAGGAGTTTCTATATAGAAGAAAAATTCTACCTACTTTTAAGATGACCACAAGCAAACTTGTTTTAAAGTTCTTAATTTAGTTATGAAACTAAAATTTAACCACTTGTATTATTCAAGTTGGGAGGCTTAGTTACTGATTTAAACAATTTTTTATTCCCTAATGGTTATGAAATTCAGTGCAGGAGCTTTTCCAAGTCATATTTTCAGTCTCATTGTGTTCTATCAGAGTCAAATTGAGAGTCAGTCAAACTGAGAGAAGAAAAAAGGTCAAAATTTATTTTTCAGATTCTAATTCCAGCCTGTTTTGGATTTTCCAGATTTTTACCTCAGCTCACTCTCCCATGCAAAGATGAAAAAAATTGTTCTGAATAGTTGTTAGTGGTTTTTTTCAGGAGTGCTATAACTACTTCAAGCACATAGTACATGGCTTTTACATTAACTCGTCCATCTGACTGAACTGGAGGTGCAGTCTTCCCATTTTGAAACCTATCAACACATTTTTAAACCTTTCCTGCCGAAGCGAGACGTGTGACACACACAGTGGATGTGTGGTGCAGTCCACTTCGGCACAGACTTACGAGGCCACACCAGCCTCAGTGAAAGGGAAGCATCCACTCTAAGCAAGTCACTTTCACGTTTCCTCTGTGAAAACATGGAGAAAGCAAGTGCCTCTAGAGGAGCAGGTAGGCAATAACAAAAGATCAGGAGAAGGACCCTCCTCTCTCCATTGACCACAAAAGATGCCTCAGTAACAAACTTTAAGTGCTGCCTTTTGATGGCTAAACACACGTAAGGTGAACCTAACCCTGCACGTCTTGAATCAAATCCAGTGCAGTTTGGAAAGGTAACTGCAGAAGTTAAAGCACAACTTCAAAGCAGTTGGCATTCTCCTGAACCTTTTATAATGTTACTGCTTTTTTCATTCTGCCCATCCATAAATCAATAGTTATAATATATTTTAAAACATTTCAATAAATATTTCCAAGGCTGCATGGTTTTTATTACATAGAATCAAAGACATTTCACCATTAGAAAAGTTCAGCTATATTATAATTGCCATGGCCATAGATTTCTTTTCAACAAACAGGGCTTTGCCTTGTGTGAATCACTGGCATAGTGTACTTGAAATCTGCAACAAGCATCCACACATGCTCTTGATTTAGATAAAAGAAACCCACTGGCACGGTGTGGATGACTGCTAAGCAGCATGTACCTCACGTGATGTCCTTTAATAGAAAGAGCGCTCCATAGTACGTAGACACAGAGCAGGTATAAAATTGGAGACAGACTGGGGCTGAAACACTAGACTATAATCAGAGTTCACACAACCCCAGAGATCAAACCCCAGCTTCTGAGACCCCAGAGTCTTCTCCAGTTCCCCATATATTTGTCCTGACAATCCATACTCAGTTATCAGAGAATCTACGCAGTCACCTCAAGAACTTACGAGAACAATACAGCTTTAGGATTTGATACATATTCTCATGCATCTCAGTGAATAGCACATCTGAACAAATCTCTTCTCTGTGATTTACCCAGTTCTCACTCTCTAATTTCTAGACAAACTACTTTTACTTTATTTTGGATGAACGTCAGCCAGACAGTATCAGAAGACTTGCACAAGAGCTTGGTCTTTGAGCTAGTAAAATAAATTCAAGTACAATCAAAGGAATCATAAATATTTAGTCAGAATAAAACAGACTAACCTTTGGAATTTTTAACTCAGATATGTCATGTCTTCTACAGAAAAATTTGTCTTGAATTCTGACAAGAAAGTCTAGTGCCATGCCTGACAGATGAGAACTACATTGAAACCTCAGCCTGACTATTATAATTGGGCTAGGGATATGACAGTCAGAAGGTGGGTTATATAATTCACTTCCTACCATTAGCTGTAGCATGACATGAGATTAAAATCTGAGAGTTAAGGAGTATCTATTTGTTTCAGAGAAAATGGCAAGAATTTGCTTTGTCACATACTAGTAAAGGACACCCCTGAGTTTCTCCAGTTCATTCCAAACAAAATAACTGTTCAGAGGGAATGTAGAAAAAGCATTCATTAGTTATCACTGCCATGCCTGGGGCAGCTCATAAGTGAAGACCTCGTGAAATCAAAGTGCCCATACATAATGGTTTTGCATATTATATACTTATCTAATTAACAAGGAGAGAAAGTTCTTGTTTGTCACTTAAACCAGGTCTGTAACACAAAACTGAAACTACAAAGAATACTGTTGTTAGGGAGTTTGTTCTGTTTGAAAGCAGTTTTCAAAGTCAAGTTTTAGAGAAAAATCTACCCTTCATTTCTTCCAGATGCAACTGTTTGCTCCTCAGGCTCCTATTGTCAACTTTTCCTGCCTCTGCCTTTCAGCTACCCAGCTGGGGTCTCTTAATTCCTTCAAATATGCCCCTGAGAGTATTTAATTCCATGTGTTTCGTTGTCCTAATACTTTCTCAAAAATGTTTGATATACTCTGTTTTTCAGTCACCAGACAGTTGTCTTTCCCTTATCATACATCTGTGGTGTCCATTCTTAATCACCCATTCATGGTACTTACTTGGAGTTCACCTTGGTGGTGGTTCACAGATACATCTCCTGTGTTTTGGATAACACAAAGATTCTGTAAGCTTTGCAGATGAGTATCTCCTTTACTCACACTTTTATTATTTCTGCCTCTTGTCTTTGTCCAATAGGTTCATCTTATTTGACCCTCTTTTACTCCAGGTAATTTGGGATTTCGGTCTGTCCTTCTAAGGGCACTGGCTCTTATTGCGAAATTCATTTTTTTTTCCCTCTCTGACATTTTGTATTTAATAGCACCTTTTTCTATCCTTTTTCTTCACTTTTCTTCCATAGATTTTTTTCTTTTAGGACTCCCTTTTCTCATTCTGTTCTTGAATTTAGTCTTAATAAAGTTATTTTAATTTAGCCTTCTTTCTTTCTCAATTATCTCATAACTAAAAATAAAAATAATTTTTAAAAAAATTAGGAAGTTCTAACTATACAATTTCTAATCTTAATCCAGCATGTCAGCTGACTGTGGGTTAATGATACAAAGAGCAGTATCATCTTATTAAACTCTGAGCTCGCATAGCTTCATTTACCACATGGGGCTCATACAGCTTTGGCTGCCCAACTGAGTTTTCTTTAAGAACCTTTTCACTCAAGAATTATGAAACAGCATATGTCAGGACAGAGGATTATATTCCCACATGAAGCAAAGACTGCAAAAATATTTAGGAACTAATCATCTCATGCACACCTGTGGATAGAAATTTCTCTCCCATGTGCATGTGCTTGGCTATTGGAATGCTTCTTTCTGAGTGAGCACATAAACAGATTTCAACTACACTCATTCTTTTGAAAAGTACCTTTTTTCCTGTGTGGTACAACATCTGACTTACGGATTTTTTTGACATACAAAGGACCATTAGAAACAACTGTTCTTTGTAAAAATGGCCCACCTGTGGGTTTGGTTTTGTATTTAGTTACAATATTTATGATTTTAGTCTAGCTGCTGAGATAGTACATGTAATTTTTTCTACTCAGAATTACAGATTTTATTATTTTGGGGAAGATAAAAGGTAAAGCCACATTTGGGCTCTCATTCTTTTCCTTTCCCCAATAGTTTGCATGCTAGCAAGTCCAGGGAACTCTCTGTGCCTCTTGTAAAGATACAATCTGTTAAGTACTCATCACTCTCTCAGTCAACCAGCATCCAAATTACTTGTTCTGTGTAGTTTCCTCCTACCTTGTAAACACTGACATATTCTAAGTTTTTTAAATTTAGGAGTGATTGTCTAGAGAAAAGATTCATTTCTGGTGTTGTTTCAGCTACTTGCAAACTAAACCTTAAGAGGTCCCTCTATCACTAGTGATAAGATAAACAATGTGACCTTGGAAATGTTTTTGTCAAGAGAATCTTGATGGTTAGTTCATGGATCCTTAAGATCCGAGTTATTCTGATAAGCTATTTCAACATTTATTGCTCTTTCAGGTCTCTGTTACAAGTGGGACATCCTAGTTTGTTATTCTGTCTTTTTATCTCTCACATGAATAAATTACAGGGTTCTGCTTCTTATCACAGAAAACATTCCACTGATCATCTGGGGAACACAAAATATTTTTTTCAGTCTATAAATTATTCTTATAGAAAATCTCATAACTAGCAAGACAGTTGGTTTTGTTTTGAGTTTTGTGTGTGCCTTTTTTGACAGCATTTGTCTAAAATAATCACATGTGGTCTTTCAAATTTTAGTTTTGTCATTAGAGCTGTCAGTCTTTCATAAAACATAATTTTAAACACATATGCACACACACAATAAACCCTTTGCAGTGTCTTGGCCAATGAGTGTGAATGACAAATATACCTGGCTGTTCTCCTATGGTGTTTTCTTACTGCTCATTGGCAGAAAAAGTGATTTCATGGTAGAAGGTTGGAAAATGACCTCTTGTAATGATGAAATTTGCATAAATAAATGCTGATTGCACAAAACGAATAATGTGCAGTGAGTATCATCACAATAAGTTGTCTCCTACTGACACAGAGTCTAAGTTAGAAGCGTACAATTATGCAAATCAAACTAATGCCAGTTTCTCATTACTGTCGTGGTGGAGGCAAACACATATCCTCCACAGACAGCTTGATGCTGGGACACAAGCCAAAATGTTTGGTTTTGCTGACACAGCAACTGAGTCAACAAAAATAGGATATAATAGTAATACATCAGAGGAATCCATATCAGGACAGACCTGAAACTTAATGGACTGTGAATCTTTTGTCTGCAGAGAGGCCTTTCACTGGTATTGACCCATAGTACGCCTGCTTCCACTTTTGCCAATTTTATAGAAATAGTTTACAGAAGCAATTGCTTTTTGGAGCTGAAATGTCTGCAAAACAGTCTATTAGCTTTCCTTATAGCAGATGAGATGACATTTATAAATACTTAAATAATGTCATGTATCCCACATTTAAAAACTTCCCAGAATAATTCACAGGCTGCTTGTGGTTGCTTGATCTAATGTTTATGTGAAGTTTTGTTATGACACCACTGGGATTTTCAAACAATGCCACTTTTCTTATGCCATCTTAAAAATATTCAGACAAAGATATTCTATTTTTCTTAAAGAAAAAAAAATTGCAGCAGCAATTACCATTACTGTGAGGGACTGAATATAAAAAGAGGTTGATAACTCCTCTCAGAGTGGTGCTCACCCTTGAGAATATGTACAGCACTGGTACTCTGAGCCACTGAATAAGAATCTAGTGCTCTATCACTTCAATTTCTCACCCTTCTTATTCAAGTAATTACTACTTGTTTGAACTCATCTGCATGTTTGCCTTCCATATATATGCTGGCATGCAATTCAGAAATATCAAGTTAAGACTGAGCTCACAGTTTGAAATTAACACCACCCAATGCGCACACAATTCCAGTAGAGGAGTTTGCTGCTCAACAAAATTCAGCATTAGGGGACATTTCAGAAATATGACTTTGCTCAAAGACAAATTTGAAGGTACTCCACTTGACTTTAAAGAAAAAAAACCAAACAAAAAACCAACAACACAAAAAACCCCCACTAAAACCAACAGTCATTTTATAAAACAATCAGATCAGCTAACATCAACTGAAATACATTGTATTCTGTGAAAGCAGTCTCTGTGAGCTCTCTTCCTTGGAAGAATCACTCCAAACTACCCAGCATGTACACAATTTACCTTACATTTCAGCTGCAGATAACCTCCTGAGACAGAGCAATTAACCACATCTGTTAGAACTGACAGTTTTAACACTTCTGAAAGTCTTCCTGAGGTAAGACCTCTGCATTGCTATTACCACTGCTGTTGCAGTCACAGCACCAGCAACTAAAAAAAGGTTTAATAGAGACAAGGGAGTCTCTTCCATGTTATTTCAGGATACCTGTACAGGTTCTGCTACAAAAGGAAACAAAACAGGCCTTTCCTTTTATATCTCCTCCTTGCTAATGCATTACCACTTCCAGTAAAGCACACTGAGAATGTTGATGAAGCCAGAAGGTTGGCACAGCTCTGCACAGCTACGTTTGAAGGCAAAGATGTCCTGCTGGACATCACTTTTTAAGAAATCAGTTAAGTGACAGGAGATTGGGATACTTCCTTGCTGATAAAAGTTTGGTTACTTCTGAAATGCTTTTCAAATCAGAGAAGTTACACACTGGCCTTTAAAAATACTGTTGGTTTGCTTTGGGAATATCAAATTGCATTCAATGATGGGTATTTAAGAAAAAATCTGATGAAAGGAGGACACCTTTCAGAAGAAAAATAGAGAATATTTTACACTTTCTTCATGCATCATGCTTCTTTAAACTCAGTCAAAATTAACACTGTGCTGTATTATCCAACTATGACTAAGGGCAGGTTTTCTCCAGAGCAAATTATTTTTAGCAAGACAATTCATCATACATTTATTGCTCTGTTACTGATGCCTCATTTTATGGTTGCAATTCCAGGAAAGCAGAGCTATAAGTGAAAATATATAAACATCCAGTTCTTCAGCCTTTCTTCAGCTGTGAGTCCACAGTTTAATGGGTTTCATCTCTGAGAGGTAAAACATAGAGGGTAAAGTCCAAGTTAAAAATTGGTGACAAACTTCAGCAAAAATGGAAACTTGGTTTGATGAGGGACAGTATTATACATATCAGCAACAGAACTTTATCATAGTAGGTGTGCATCTGTGTTCCCTGCCAATCATTTTTCTAACTGCTGCCAATTTCAAGAAACTGACAAGGAATTTCCAAGAGATTTTCTAAATATTTCATGAAGCCAGGTTGCTAAGCAAGTATTCCTGTGAGGAAACCAATATTAAACGAAACCTTCATATATATCCTAATTCCAGGAAAGGTTTCAAAGTTAATCCTACATTTTTCTGACCCTAAAGGCAACCAAAGAGCTCTAGGAGAGCAGCTTTCATAGGCTGTGCCTGCAGCCCCGGGCAGGTGCAGTCTGTAATGCACCCAGCAATCTGTTCCTGCCAGCACCAGGTCTCACAGACCCACAAAGCTTTCTCTCCTATCCAGATCAAAAAGTGGCCCCAGGGTATTTCTTTATTCTGTTGGACAGCTTCATAGGAGAGATTTTATTATGGCAATTTCCACCTGTTCTCAGAAGTTTTGAACTCTCCTCACAGAACCCATACTTTTCCTTATTTTTATGCTGTCAGTTTAAAACTGTCAAGTTTTACCTTGGGTTATAATAAAGTTTATAATAGAGCACGCATACTGCAATTTTCTATTGTTAGGATATGGACATGTCATCACTCCCATCTACTACCTCTTTCTCACAGCAACTTCTACTCTCACCTTTCAAATCTATTTTCCTCAATTCAATGACATTGAAGGGCCAGGAGGATCTCAAAATAAAGATGTTCAGGCAGGAAAGTTGGAGATAAACTAAAGCTGGAGAGAAACTAAAATGAAACTTGGGTTTACTTAACAGGAAAGTAGCATTTATGAGGCTTCTGGTGGACACCATATCCTTTCTATCCCCCCAAAAATGCTTTCTGACATCTCAAGCTTTTAATAGACATGTACAGCTAGCTGACCTTTATCTTGCTCATGTCATATTGATCTATCAGTGAATCCATAATAAAAGATAGCAGTCTGAAAGAGTAAAAAATAACAGCCATCGAGATGGATAGCTGCAGCTAAAATGTAGTTTCATTGTGACACTCAGTGCAAAGAACTGTAGATTCATGTCAGGCAGGGCATAAATACCCCCCTCAAAGCTCACTGCTGCAAACACCCTGTACACAGATGACCTGCCTTCAGAATATATGTTTCAGTATTGATTTTCATAGTTTCAGAACAATAGGAAAGGCCAAATGAAAGTTTCTTTGCAGAATACTAAAAGTAATTTACGTTCTTCCTTTGATTCCATCTCTGTATTTTGCTTTATGGTCCACAGTACAAGTGCTTATTTTAAAAATTCATTCCTGACTCAGAAAAAAAGCACAGAGTTGAAGATCTTTGGGAGTACAGAGCAAGAAATGAGCCACAAAATGAAATGAAACAAAACAAAAATGCATTAGGATTTAGCGCTAAGTCATTACACAGCAAAGTTTGTATTTTAAACACAGACACACTTGTTGTTCTGGTAGCTTATAATGCTATAAATCTAGCAGCAATATGAAGAGGAAAGTATGTTATGAAGATACTCTTATTACAACATGATAACATTGGCTTCTTATGGCCTATGTTCCTGAAGTCTACCTAAAATAGTTTTCCTGTGTATAATAAAATCATTATTTTAAGATTCTTCTGGGTTATGATCAAAGGGCTTGTCTAAGCGAGATAAATGCTAACACCCTTCTCATGCAGCTCTGTGCTTCCAGGACCATACCTCTAGTTTGAGCACGTAGTTTCCTTCTCTCTTTAAAAATGGAAATTATAACAGAAAGGGCACAGCAGTTACTCACTGTGAAATGCTTACACGTGTCAAAAGGTCCTGTCTGCCTCTGCCTCTCCACCAGGAAGTCACTGAAGTTCTGTGTCGGACAAAGGCAATCAAGTAATGGGACTTGGGAATTAAAGCTGAGCTGCCTGGTAAACAAACGTTTATCCAGGATTATTATTTCAGGCTATCTCAACAGTTGGCAAATTTGTTACAGTTGCTTTACAGTTTCAAACATTCCTTCATTCTCATGACACTTACTTTATTTGTATTTAATTGTACTTGCAGCGCTTTGGGGGTTTTCTTTATATTTTTTTTTTTAATAAAAAGATAAGACAATCTTTGGATGTCACCAGCTAGAAGACAATCTTTGGATGTCACCAGCTAGAAGAATAATGTCTCATGTCATGACAGCAGTCCAGTCTCCCTTAAATGCTTACAATTACTCCAGGAGCTGAGACTGTATATACAAGCTCTGCCTACCACCAGAGACCTGATTTGTTGCAACAACAGAGCCAGTTATTTTTTATAGCCAATAGACTGGCTGCTGTCTCTGAGCAGAAAGATGACTTTTCAAAAGACAACATTTGAAGAGAATTTTGCCTACCAGTTCTCAAAAGAGTATACGGTGTGTTGGTCTGTCAGCAGTTTCTGCCATGTGAACCTCATAGAACAAACCAAAAGCTCCAGAAGAGCGAACGTGCAATTCCTCTTGAAGCTGCTAAGGGACAGCATTAATGAAAAATTGTGGTGTAAGGAAAAAACTGGGGGATTTTTCCTCAGTTCCTCCTTGCAATGGCAGAGGATTGTATGTTAAGCTCCTCGTAGTCTTCTCAAGCTAAAATTTTTACAGCACTTCTTTTTCTGATGGCTTAGTCAGTCTTTAGCAGTCAGAAACACTCAAATCCATTACTCCCACTTCTGCACACCACTGAGAGCTAAAAAATACCTTCAGAAGATGTTCATAGAAACTGAAACTCATAACCTTATCACAGAGAGACACTTATCCAGATGAAACACTGGTTATGACCCGCCGCACTCTTCTCACACACCTCCTCCAGCTGGCAGCCTCTCACTTCTCTGCTCCTATCTCCTACTTCCCTTTTCTCTCTGGCTGTCCAACTGGCCCATGTATCAAGGAGTTGGTGCCATGGACTAACCCCAGAGCCACAGAGCCCAATGAAATGCCTGAGCTGACCGACACCTGGTCACCACTGAAGCTGCCCTGTTGTGCTGCTGCCCTGCTCCCGCCTCACTGCCCCCTCCTGTCATCCTTCCTCTCACTGCCTGCAGGGTTCACGTGACCACGCAGGGAGCCAAAGCAGCTCAACAAGACAGAACAAAACTAATTCATTAAACTATCTAAATAGTTTTCTGACATTAGAGTAAGCTGCCTCAGCTCACTAAGGGATTCAGAGGAGCTGAGGAAAGAGGCAAGGCCACACACCACTGGAGGACAGCAGGACCTGTCCATGCCAGTGCTGTTACACTGCCTCTGCCAAGAGCTGTGTCTAATAATACTTCACTGGGGAGTTTATTTCTTCTTTCCCAGACTTGATAAAAAGTTCAAATAAAACCTATTAATTTTCCTTAGAACTTTTATTTCTCTGGAGTACTCCAGAACACTTTTCCTCTTCTAATAGTGTACAATTGTTGGATTTCTGGAGATTTGGCCATTAGAGAAAATTCAGCATCTCAGAGCAGGATGAGGGAGAGTAAGCCCACGACAAAAGCCTCTTGGAGTAGTTTTTGGATTTATAGACTTTTATGGCAAGCTGTGATGGTATGGGATGTTATTTTACCATCTAGTCAACTCTATACTGATGAGGACAGTGCTCCTCATAGCAACCATTTAAAAAACCAATTCACATATTTTGTGCCAAACTAAATTCATATGATCAATAAAAGGAAACAATACAGCTATTAGCAGAAAAACATTTTCACAAAATGGCCCCTCCCCAATGATCCTTCAGCCTTTACCCACACACGAGATTTACTGAATACCTTCCAGAGCTAATCCAGGAATTCAATAACTAAAGGATACTAAAAATCATGGACTCAATAAAGACATTAGTTTTATGGCCCATTACAGTCCTCTTACTGTACATCCTACTGATCACTCTCTACGCACTGGTGCTAAATCGCAGTTTCTGTCTCCACTCCACAGGAATTCTCTCCAGCTAACACTCATCCATACAAAAATCCCTTTCTCTCAAGTTGTCAAATCAATTAACATAATTAAGTTACACTAAAAACAATTGTTTCTGTCATTAGCTGGGAGTTTACTGCTTCTACAGTCATCTTTCCACAGCTACTTCAATTTAGTCAAAAGGAATGGTGTACTAAAGGAGAACTTTCATATTTTTTCTCTTCCTCCACAATTTCTTCTCTTTCTACTTGTACCACAAAATTCAGTTGCCTTGGAAAAAAGCTCCAGGAGAAGATGAGGCTGTTCACAATAGCCCTGTCTGGCCAGGAAAAGATATGTGGAAACCAGACAGCTGGTCAGAGCAGCTAGAGAGCACCCTGAGCCAGGGAAGGGAAAGGAAGCTCAAACCAGGCAAAGCAGTGCCCACAGCAGCACTGCAGCCCTCCCACTGCACTTGGAATGCTGAGGACATCACAACCCACACCACCCTCCTCTGATGCTTTCCCCACTGCACTGGCTCAGAAATCAATGGCACAAGTGCCCACTGAGAAGGACTGTTTCACAGATTTGGATACTTGAAGTAATGCCTTCTCTCTGAATGACAGACTTTCATAGATTTCGATGAAAGTTTATTTTTCATAGCCACTCAATTTGAATTTCAAGCTGTTCTATATCCAGTTCTCCTTTTACCATGCCTCTCAATCAAAACGTTGTCCTGATTATGACATTAATTCTCCAGTTTGTTCTGAGAGACTGGAAAGTGCATTGCCTAAGACCAGTTAGAAATTATTCACAATATAGTCAATATATTGTCATTATGAGAATTAATATTGACAGAGTTTTAAGGCTAGACTTGGTGCCACTCCACTTAAAAATACTTCTTTACTGCTCTAAAAGCCTCAAGAAGCATTTGAGCATATCTATCAACACCTATACCCAGCATGCTCTCACAATATTACTGAGAGCACTGACTTCTTGACAACAACACCGAGAAGAGCAACATCAGAATGACCTTTTGTAAGATAATGTATTACACCCTTCATCATCATCCTTACTGCTGGGATTTCTCTCAGATGATGCATCAAAATAATGAGTCTGTGTCTCCACACATCCATGTTTTCAAGCAAGTTAGTTAAATTATTTAAAATAAAAAATGAATTTAAAATTTAGGAGAAAGCAAGAGACCAAGAACTACACGTACCGCTCAAAGCACTGAACATGCATATTTGTATGATGTGTAGTGCTTCATTATTTAAATAATTTCCTTGCTGGCTAAGCACTCTGAAGAGATGGTGCTATAATCGGCATAATTCAAGCTGCTGTTAATGAAAGAAGCTTTACATGATTACAAAATCCAAGCTGGGATCCTAAGGTGGAGGGAAGAAGAAAACAGAGACAAAGAGAATACTACAATTTTTTTTTCTTAAAAATAAAACTGATTTGACCATATAGGTATAATTTTTGTCTTATGAACTGCCCTGGTAATCAAAGTATAGACTAAAGGACAATAACACAAACTAGCAGAAAAAAATATCTCAGCCCTGTACTGCCTCTTCCTCCCTCAGTCCTTTCACTCCTCTCTCTACCAGCTTTCACAGTCACCTGAATTCTTCTTCCTGACTCATATGATCATGAGTTAGTCAGTTTTCATTAAACTAACTTCTTTTTGCTATTCCCATGGTCCATTACTTTCTGCCTGGTTCCTGTGAAGTAATGATGAGTCAGTAGGGAAAGAGGAAATAAGCAATCAAAATTAGAACTGCAGGCACATGATGAGCATCATTAAGAGCTCACTTCTTCCTCTTGCTCTCCTGACAGCTCTGTTACTTTTTCATGTTCTAATTTCACTGGATTATCAAGACAACACATATTTAGTTAGCACTCAGGCCACTGCAGTCCTGAAGATCCCTGATTCCATTCATTTCAGTCCTTCACAGAATTCATATTCATTTCACCCATTTCCCTGCATATTTTCCAAACCATCCCATTGTGATGAAGGCAGAAAGGGGAAAAACAATCTCTGTCTCTTCTACAGTTGTTCCATACGTATTATGAAGAATTAAAGATCACTTACGCCAGAGCAAGGCAACAGGAAGGAGCATGGCCTCCCTCTGTTTATAATATTCATTTATTACTCTTAACTCTAGGAGCTGAGACACTACCTAGCAGTCTGTGCTCCAGAAATTACATATATCTAACAAGTGTCACGTAGTACTGTGACTGCCATGGAGCAGTGACTGAAACCAAGAGCTTCCTCTCTTCCTATCAACATCCAAATCCCTAGGTTACAGAGCTATGATCTCCTAGGCTCCCTTTTATTCAGTCTTTTAAGCCCCTTGTGGTTTTATTGGGTGGTTTCGGGGTTTAGGGTTTTTTACTTACTATAGGAGCCTTACTAGTTATCTGTCTCTGGAATAGTGTGCAGTCTAAAAGTGTCAAGTTAAAGGTATGAAAAAAGTCAGATTCACACCCTGCATACATGCATTAACCAGTGTTATATTATTTAAAAGGGAATAAGTGACCATCTAAAAAGGCAAGTGCATCTTAAAAGAAAAGCATCGTCATATATCTTAAAGCCAGTATTCCAAGCTGTGAAAACTATGTGAAAAGAGGTGTTTGATACATATCCAGCACTAATCAACTCCCTTAATCGTCACTTCACATGAGTTCTTGTTCCCTCTGCAACCCTATTAGGACCTGTCTGACTCCACAGAAATACAGAATTTGTGTACTTTCTTAGAAGGCTCTAGCTAAAGGAATCTAAATGGTTTATTGCATTTCAGCTTGAGTGTTTTGCTGTTGTCTCTTCATTGGTCTGCCTATACTTAATTCTTTTCTGGTTTTATTAGTATTTAACAATCTGTACTTCTGGTGTCACTATGTCAGATGAAACATGCTGAAGTCCTTGCCTCAATGAAATTATTGCAAATTCCACCTAGGAAGCTTGAAACAATAACTGAGAAAATACGTCAAAAGGACAAACAAAGATTGTAAGGAAAATAAACTTGAGTTTGAGCCACAAATTTTAGTCCCACAACTTAAAGCTATGGCTTGAGCGCAGTTCTTCTTGATCTATAACAGTATAGGAAAGATAAGACATCATTTTATTGTCTTGTCTTTTGGGGCAATAATTTTAGGACCTGAAAGCATTTCAGGATTTTACTTCATTAACATCCATTCTAAACAGAAGATCTTGGCAGTAAGTCAAAACTAAGAAATTACCTGTACTCATTGGTGTGTCCATTTTTCAAAACAGCCTGACAGCTGCAGAGAATGCTGATCCATTTGACACACTGCATATTAAGTTGGTCAGCTAAATATGTGAACCATGAAACACTGATGCCTGTTAAAAGAAGCAAGTGCTTCAAATTAATCAGCTGAAATCCAAAATATCGTACTTTATTTTATTAACACTTTATAGATAACAGCCATTATTTCTAGTCAACTCTCCCATGCAAATAGAAAATGTCATTAGCCATGTTTTGGCCGGGTTCTTTGTCTAATTTCTACAGCTAAGGTGGCAAAAAGGTTATTACAAGTAATAGCAAATTTAAAGTTTTATTAGCAGTAAACTGCAGAAGCTAATGGTGATGCCAACACTAGATAAAATCATTGTCACAGTTAATTTTGAACTCTTTATTTCAAACTTAATAATAGGAAACTCAATGGAGAGGATATTACACGGCCCATATCACTCATGAGTGCCGCAGGCCTGAGTAACTTGTTATTTTGCTCATGAGTGAAATAAAATGCAGATTATACTGCCTGCTATCAGGGGCACTGCTTTAATTGAGGGTGCATGCATGGTGATGAAGGAGTACCAAGTAGGTTTCATTTTCTCAAATGTTAGAGGAATGATCTTTGTGGTTCTGGTGTTCATCAAATAACCTCTCCATTACTGTTGCATTTTTAAAGTTCTTTCTGCTCCTTCCTAGATCTTAAAGAGTGGTTAGGTATGTTTTTTGCTTCTGTTAGGGATTACGTGAAACTGCTCCTGTAACATCCTGGTGCCTGTAAACCTCTGCTGTTCATTTGCTACACAAGGAGAAAACAATGGAGTATCTGTGTCTTAGTCAGATTTAATCATGTATGCCAGCCAACACAAACTACTTCTCCACCCTGAGACATTCTCACAATCAGAAATAAATAATACAAGATACACTCCTCTTCCTTACCTTAGATTTATTCAGAAAATAGGTGTTTCGAAGAACTGATAGCACATGAGATTTTCTATTCTTTTCCTAAAGTAGGTTTCTTTTCTATTCAACCATTTATTTTTCTAATACACTGAATGCTACAAATTACAATGTTCCCTGTCTGGATTTGGGAAAGTTTTCTTCATAATTATCTGAGAGCTAACTTTTCATTTTTATATCCTGTACTACTAGCTAGTAAGGTCTGGGTTCTGATCAGATTGCATTTCTCCAATACTTGCTAAACTTTGCAACTTCTTTTCTTCAGCCAAAACTACCCCAGTAGTTACAAACCAATTACTCACCTACCACTGAAATCAACAGAAGGATTTTTACTGATCTTAGCAGGCTTTAGGTGAGGTCTTTAAATATAAAGGGCTGTAAATTTCCTTTTTATTTATGAATGTATAATAGAAGATGTCCTATGCCTTTTAATCAACCCTAGTAAGGGCTATCACTGTTGCACTTCTAGGCAATTGCTGATAGCATTCTTGCAAGATTACTAAAGATGTATTTATCAGCTTTCATTATCAAGCTCCATATCCAGCATAGAATTAACAGGGAGTAAAAGCAGCGTTATGTGCTTTTATAATTGACAAACTGAAATCCTGGCAATAGGTAAACATAAGCACAATGCATTTCCACGTAAGATGCTCAGACGAGTTTTTTCTCAGTCGTACAGCTAGATTAGCGTGGTGTTCCACTGAAGCTGATTTAGTCAACCAGAAAAGAGACAATAGCTGCAATTGTAACATTGCATTTCTCAGTGTAGACATATTGTGAGGGATCATTTCTGACACACTGAGAGCGAAAAATGAGGTGCTGAGCTAATGAATTGGGTTTCTTTAGTTTCAGAGTTTTTACTCAAACTATTTCTCTAGTGCAACTGAAAGGAGAATTTAGTGATCAAATCTCACACAATACCAATACTGTAATAGCTACTTCCTACATCTCTGGGAGCCTATGTTAAGCCACTAAGTAATTAAGTGCAATCAATCCTTGATAGCTAAATTAGTCCTAAAATTACAATTCAGATTTCTCCTGAAATAACTACTATAAAACTATTTTCACTGCGGAGACTATTTAAAGCCCTGTACTAAAGAGGCCATTAAGGATTTTCTACAACCCAGCACACGTGCATTGACCCAGGCTGACCATCATACTTCTAAATAAAATCTTAACATTTCCAATAGCACGAAGAACCATCTTTCGTAGCCATACCATGATGACTCTCTGGCAAATGCCTCAGACAGGATGGGTCTATGCTCTTAACTCCATCTTTCTTAAAGAGTAGTCTTTCTCTCCCCATGGTGTGTAAGAGATGACAAAGAAGACGGCTCCTTTTCAAAATGTCTTTCTTATAAAAGGAGACAAGACATTGACACACTGGAAATCAAAATTTTTCCACCTTCAAAATGGGACATAACAGAGTTTAAGAGGTTACCATAGTTTCATCTTCTTAAATTAAGAAGAGAGAATTTAGTCAAGAAAAAATTTAGTCCATTGTTAAGGGTTCATTTTACTTTTTTGGTGACATGTGCTTTTCTTTGGTGACAGGGGCTTCGTGCCTGCAGTGTTTCATTTCTCTTGGGACCTACTGTAGACTTCAAAAGATAAAAGAACACTATTGTTCCGTAAGCCACTGAACAATGTAAAATCGTATTGTAGTATAAGTTTCTTTGACAGATTGACCTCATGAAGAGATTTTAGCTATATCTTTTCATTTTCTTTACTGTGGCTTTGGTGAATTAGGCTAGGAGATTGATTTTGTGGCAATACTGAAATTATAATGGCTTTTAATTTCAAAGATGCCTGTTTGTCTTATTACATGTCTGTTTCTGAAGAGTTACATGAGAATTTAAGGCTTATTACCTTAAACTTTACATCTGCTTCCCACTTTCAGGCCTAATAAAGCCTTTCAATTTGCTTTTCCAATTTTTTTTAATCTCACCTAAACATGTGCAGAGGGCTGCAGATGATTTCCTCTTAGTTCTGACTTGATTCAAAGCATTTGCCATATGCATCTATTCAGCACCAAACACACTGTCCCGAGCTTTTGGTAAAAGGTTCAGCATCTTGGTCATCAAAATACACATGAAACACTTAACAGAATTTTCCAACCATCTTTGATCTTTATGCAACTCAGAACATGGATGAGGGGAGAGAAGAGAAAACACAGAATATTACCAAGGCAGGATTTAGAAATACAGTGAGGAAACATTCTGAGGTACTATTCAAGTACGCTGATTCCTGTGTCATCATTAAAAGCAAAAGCAGACATTTTTCAGCATTTCTCAAAGTAGTTCTTATTGCAATCCATAAACCTGAAAATCCTAAATTGAATTGAGAGAATAATTCCAGCTGAACATGAAAATACTATATGGCTTTTACCAAACATTTCTGCTTCTTCTTTAGGAATATTTTCTTAATTTGCATGATTTTTATGATAACTATGTAGCACAAATTTTTAAAATGCTAAATGCTGCGGTTTTTAGAAGGACCATGTGCTAACTGGAAAAATTTTCAAAAGCACAGGACATCTAAGAGAAGAAAAAGAAACCACCAAAACCAACCAACCAACCAACCAACCAACAACCTAAGTTCACTGGTAAAAGCACTGAAATTCTTTTACTGACTAGGATATTTCTGTTCTCAAAGATTCAGGAAGTGACTTTACCTCTATCCATAAATGAACGGAATGATTACTAACAACAAAAATGCTCACAAGGGTCTTCAAGTTGGGAGTAAAAGAAAAAGTGAAAAGGACGTCCGTTTTTCTGATGTCAACAATTGCATTTAAATGCAAATAAAATCCAGGAAAATACATTTGTTATTTGTTGTTGTTTTTATTTATTATTATTATTATTGATATGTAAAATTTGTAAGATAGGAATTAAAATATATGCTCAAAGATGTAACTGATTTTGGACTGGAAGCATTTTTCTTATTTTTTCTATTCAGAACACACACAAAAAAAGATAATTAAAATATTAGCATTACTTATATTAAAGTTTAATTTGTAGAAGGTGTCTGTCATATCTTTCAATTTTAAGTACAAATTACTCCTGGTGGAGGTTTATTAAATATTTTAATCTAGTTGAAGAGATAAAAAGAGAGACAACTCTTTTACTGTAGTTACATAGAAATACTATAAAATAGATTTCACACCCAACTATGTCTTCAATCAATGCCTAATTTAATGACTATAGTGAATATTTCATACCATTAAAAACAGGGGAATATGTTTAAATGTTTATATCTGTATTTCAGTTAAGTTCAATGTGTATTATGATAACTTTTTTTGCCTGAGGTACTTCCACTGCATAGGAAAAGAAAGTTTATTTTTATTTTATCACTATAGTTCTCCTGTATCTTTTTGCATTAATATTAAACATAACTGTCCCAGTTTTCTCTCTACTATTTTCTACTTGCCAATTTCAGACTAATAAGCTCGGATTTGGGGACTGCTAGAGGGTTATATGAGCATTCTACTGAATTTTAAGTCAAGTTAGTCATATGAATCTTAATTATCATGTGTAGGAAACTGATACCTCCCTAAGAAATCCCTTGTGATAGAAACAAAAAGGAAAAGTCAAAAGAAAAATTTCCATTCACAGATCATGAAAGCTTCTCAGTTTTTGACAGTAAGCATTTTACTATTTACTGCCTTAAGTTACTTAGATGTGTTTTGAGTAAAATAAATATACCCTTCAAAAAATCAAAACAAAATAAACAAAAAGCAAAAACAGAAGTTTGGGAAAAGAAAGAATCATTATCATGTCCATTTTTCAGTTGAGAAACTGGGGCAGAAAGTTTGGGGGATCTCAGTAACAATGCAAATATGCAGAAACAGAGCTGAACCCTAAATCCCACATCTCACATTTAAATTTGGCCCACGCATTTATACTTGGCCAAAACACCCCTGAATTACTGGGAAAAAGATCTAAGTTTGCAATGAAACACAGGGGTTTGGTTTAATCTCCAATGTCAATGAGCAATTAAGTGGCAACTGTTTAAAGCAAGATGTGCACAGATTCTGGGAGAAGGTGGCATTTGCACACTTTACAGAATCCTGTGTTACTGGGTTAAGCAGCAGCTGACAAAAATGGCCAGGTTTCCTACGTTCTCACAAACAATCTTTGTGGGCCATTAATTTATTGCAGTAATCTCCAGTGTTAGACATCTCAGTTCTTTATACTCAATTAGAATACCCTCTGCATTACACAAGTATATGATTTTATTCTCTGCTAACCAAATAGTTTCTGGGTTTTCAGGACGCTGTGCCTTCACAGCGATGGGCACTGTTAAATTTCAGCCTCTCTCAGACTTAAAAGTATCTATTTTATTCAGTCATCAGCCCCTGGCTAACATTTGTGGATTGGAATCCTAACAAGTAAGAAGCTGATCTTGCTATCCAGTCTGGTCATTATCGCATCCTTTGTCAAGAGCCAAGAAATCACCGATTCATGCTCTGATTTTCAGGCAGGATTGGTTCTACTCAGACATCAATGATGTCCAATTCTGTGGCAGTTTCAATCACAGCTATCCACCTAATATCCAGAAAAAAAAAAAAAAGGCAGTTCTGCTACTAACACAGTCCTTAAGTGCTGCTCTCTGCAAGGTGTCCAGACCTGGATTCATCTTCAAGTGACTCTCATCTGTGCTCAAATACAGCAGTTGACCTCTTAGCAGTGAAATATCAGGGAGTCAGCATAAACGATGCTCAGACACTCACTTAGTGGAAACTCAAATCATTTGTCCTGATGGAGGAGTCCCTACGCATTGCTGCAAGTTCCAAACTATCCAAGGTCAAGAGTCATCTCCCCTCAGCCCATTTCAAAGGGTGCCTTCAATTACCTTTGATGCATGACTTTGCTCCTCCTCGGATCTGAGTCAGTTGCCATTTAAATTCATCATGCCTCTTTTTCAAAAACTGTTTGCTGTCTTTAAACTTCTAAGGGTATTTTTCCACTATCATTTAAATCACTGATTTTTTTTTTACAGTTCTGCCTGTTTTCAGTTGTCCATTGCAATTTTTGAATAACAACATTTAATGGCTAATTGTGATTGTCTCTCATTCTAGTCTGTCTAAGCCACCATCAATTCTGAATCCACAGCTTTTTTCTGTGTTTCATGTTGGGCTCCACAGCAAGTCTGGAAATACATTGCCTTAGAGTTCAGATAAACCATGTATTTTCAAGTATGGTGTGGGCAGTATTAACTGCATACAAACACTGGAGATAAGCAAGGGAATCTCAAGAGAAAGATCATTCAAAGGAAGAATTTAAAGCAAACAACTAATTTTTTTGTCTGATGAGTTTAGCAATACTAGGTAACCTGAAAGTTTATTAAATATTCAGCATTTGACCAATTTTTACCTTTTCCACCCATTTCTTTTTCCTTCTAACTAAGGTAAACTTTAATGTGAACTTCAGTCATTCCTCTCATTTTCTCCCCCACCCAAAAATGACCAGTTAGAGTAAGGGAAAGCAAGTCCTACGCCCACAGACCTTTTACATGATAGGACAGTCTCAGAAAGACTAATAGCAGTGAAATTTCATTAGGAACAGTCAATCTCAGCAAGATACAAATGCTGACAATTCATGATTTAAGCTTCAGTGCCAAGTCAATACCTAAAGAAGAGCTTGCACGAGGACATCATCTTGATGGAGCTGGGCTAGTCAGATATCCTAAAAAAGACTGAAGAACATGCTGCTACAACATGAAGTGTTTGGCACACATGAGGAGAGCAGGATTTGCTGCCTTAAGCTGGAAAGTAGAGGAGGAATTGACTCTGAACTGCTTGCCTTAACTGGACAGAATGCATTCCAAAAAAAAAAAAAAACAGGAATGCTAGGTTAGCAATGGTAACTCATGCAAAAGGAATACACAACCAACCTCCAATGAATAGAAAGAACATATGCAAATACTGGTGGCAACATTGAAGGACAAATTCTTAGTCTTCAGGAAACACAAATTCAGACCTATATGAGCTATTAGTCCTTATATTTAGATAATGGGCATTAAAAAAAGTTGCTACTGCACAGAAAGATATGCCTGCACAGTGTTCCAGAGAAAGCTACTCCTAAAAAATGCCAAAGATCTTGCTCTGTTTAAAAAGTATTATTAAATTGCTTTAAGCAGTGTCACTGGGGCTACTTTTTGGCTCTTCCAATTGATGTCAGGATAGGTGAGGAGCAAAACGCAGTTTTAAGATTATGGATTGAACCACAGAATAAGCAATAAAACTTTGTGATCCTCACAAGACAGAAGAGTTATGGATATGTAAAGAAGGGACACTGAGTGAGACTTAGCCAGTCCCTTTGACTTCAAAAGTTGAAGCCCAGAGTGCATTGAGAAACACATATTTTTTCCTCTCTCCACAGATACCCCTTTCTAATGGCCATGGTATATCACAAAGGCTCGCCCCATCGTTCTGCTTTATGGGAGACTGGAGACCAGAATAACTTGATTCCACTTCTCAGTTGCTGTGCACTTTACTATGCAGCAGCAGAACACTAAATTTAATTTCACCCAAAAGTAAACTTTAGCACAGAGAAAAATCCTCTTAGTGTTTCAGCCCCCTTTTAACTACTAAGTTTTATAAATGCTATAGATTTCTCCAGGCATAATATATAGCACACTATAAGTATTTTCACTACAAAATTCAGTCACACTGACAATGAGATATTTAAAAAAACCTAAAAACCAAAAATTTTATCCTCTCTTCATATGGAATAAAAACCTATATGCTTACACAATAATAGAGATACTTAAAATTTAACTGGTAAAAATGAATTTTGAAGGATTAACTCCCAACCTCCCCACGTGTGACTTACTCCCAATGGGGATTTCTTCCCAACACTACATTCAATGTTATAAAAATTGGTCTCTGTCTATATATTTTTTCAAAGAGCACTATCACATAGTTTGTCCAACAGGTTTTTCAGAAATTTTTAAAAAAACAAAAACAAAAAACCTCAATACTTCCTTTCTGCAAACACTAAAAAGTAATGTAAGCCATTTTTCTTAATGCTAACTGGTAGTTTGGTCTTCCTGAATACATTTTATATACCTCAGGCATGATTACTAGAAAAATTAAAAGTCATCTGGAAAGCACACTTTGAGCCTCGTGATTTTAATTCCAAAACACAGGCCCTAGTGCACATTTTCATTTTGCAAGCCAACATAATAGCAAATCCTTCATCCTTTGCACTCGAAATCTCTCCTAGCTGACAGCTGGACCTTATGCTGCCTTTTCAGGCAATTAATAGTTTTTTTTAACTTTCCTTAAGTCATCTTTCCCACACACAGAGCACACAGTCACAAGGTTCCTGCATCTGATTAACATCTTTAGTGTTTTTTGAAGCAGTGCTTAACAAACTGTCCGGAATGGACCTCACAAAACACCATGATTGTTCTAAAGAAAATGTATTCTAAATTGTGCAAACAAGTACATACCAAATATGATTTCCTGACAATCTAAGAGCAGAAAGTGAACTGACTGAAAGATATCTCCTACACCAAATCAGATTTTCTGCTGGTCTTAGGCTTTTTTATTAGTAATTATTGAATAGGGATATTGAACTATATTCTGAACAGTCTTGTAGCTGACATGGTTTGTGATGATCAGAGCAATTGCATCAAAATAGAAGAAAAACTTGTAAAATTTGAAAGGGTTTTTGTGTATGGAGAAACTCTGGATGAAATACCAAAAATCTACAGACTGAAGAAATAGCTCATAAAACACAATAAACTTCTCTCAGAATAGCTGGGACTCACAGCACAGTGGAATTAAACTGGAGATCTCAGATGATTATTTCTCCTAAAGAATACTTAGTATATCTTGACTGGAGGTCTGAAATAGAAATTTATACTATTTTTTTCATTTTCTTTGAAATGTTTTAATAAAAGTGAGATAAAATCACTATTTTACAAATAATGAAGCAGAACAAACTATACTCATGGCATGGCAGGGCTTGCCTGTGTTTAAAATGCAGATATTATCAGGATAATAATAAAATTTCCTAACAAATGTCAGAACATATCCAAGCTGCAAAACCTTATTTGGATCTGCATCACAGTAGCATTCTCTGGGTTTATTTCAAGACTTTTTGCACGGAATAAACAATATTTGTATTGGCAGACTTCATTAGTCAAGTGACAATGGACGTGCCTTTGTGGAATTGTATATTTCAAGATTCAAGTGTTAACACTAACTATTACATTAGACAGAAAAATATAGTTTTTTGTACAGAAGCAGATGTTTCCCAAAGATAAAACTTTACCTAAATACAATTGTGTAATTTCCATGTCATTTGAAGGTTAAGTGGAAACTGTTTTCAACATCTTTAGCAAGAATCGCTCCTCCACAATATTCCTCTCCCTGTATCTGAATGTAATTCATATCATAACCTAATATAAATTGTAAATCATGCGGTTTCCGACAGAACTATGATGAATACACACTCAAATAAAAAAAAAAAAGTGGTGGAGCAATATAGTCCCTGGAATTTAACACTCTGCGGTCAGAAGGTCACATATGTTAAGTTTCTTATTTATATCCCTATTAAAGCTCTGATCTGTGGGAAGCAGGATAGAAGCAATATGACTCATTTTAAAAATAAAGAATGTATTGTTGTTGTACTGTACATGTTTTGTTTCTGGGCACTTAATGATAACAGTGCATGAAGTGCAGGTGACTATAATAAGTGGAAAAAAGATCTTCATCAGGAGACATAAGTATTTGTTCCTACTACTTCTCTGGTAAGTGCTTCATTAAAATCATACAAAATATATTTTTTATGAATGAGTCATGCAAATTAATAGTCTTCATAATTTTTTCTGGCTTCTGTGGACCTCTGGGCATCAAATTATATACAGGCTGAGCTGCATTTTGACTGCATTTATGCTGAACAAGCAGCATATGAAGGAGGAAAAATAAGGACTTTATGTACATTGCATTCTTCAATTCAAAATAGTGAGTTATTCCGATCCACAGATTAACCCAGGTAATTTGAAAGCAATGTGGCAAACCTCTATTCACTAGATAAGCCTTCTCCATAAAATTCAGTAAAAACCACATTGTGGCTTAGTATTTGTCCCAACTAATTGGACCTGTGATATTAATATTATTCTGCTGTACATCACATAGGTACGTTAAAAAGTGACATACTGACAGTTTAGTATCAACAGGGTATTATTCTCCACTCCAAGAATTTTTCTTTGAGTAATAATAAGAGAACACATGTTCTTAATGATCCAGAGATTATGCAATAAAAAGATAAAATGGTAGAGAAAAAGAGAAGATAGAAAAATGGTAAAGTATTGAGCATTTAGAAAAACAAAACAATAACAAAAGAATGAAACAAGACCAAAAAGGCTGGACTCTTTTTATGCGAGGAAAGGCTTGTTTGGGATTTTGGGGGTTAATTGTCTTGGTGTTGAACTATTTTGAGGCAAGTGTTCTACCTCTGGCCTAGGATAGTAAAAAAGCCATTACTTGTACACGGATCCATAAATACATACATAGGCTTGTCATAGCCAAAACTCTTTCCACTGTTGTTTTGGGGGCTTTTTGTAATATTGGCAATGGATGCTGAGGAAGTGGGTTTTTTTTTCCTCTCAGTTTCATACTGTAGTCATGAATGTGCTTGGATGTTTGATAGGACAACATTACCTTGGTTATGGCTTCTTCTTTCTGGCACAAATATGATCCCTTTGAGCATATTCCTTTTTAGTTGCAGTAAAAAGTGTGAATCTTATTGTTTGTTTGTTTTCTTTAGGAGAAGCAGCTGGAAAGTCATAATTATGTTCTCCTCCCACATTGGCAAAAGCAAGCTTCATATTTTCATACATCTTAAATTATCTATAAGGATAAGCTGAGCCACTTCCACCTTGAGGCTTACAAGTTTCCCAGTATCTAAATCATATTGCTATTAAAAAGGGGGTACGTTTCATTTTTAATAATATTGAGGATAGCTAATAAATTCGTTTTCAATATGTTACATAAGAAGAAGTACGGTATCACTGGAAAGAGGCAGTACTAAAACACTTATCAGCTCTAATATTTTGATAAATTCAAACTTGAAACACAGAAAACACGGTTGATGATTGCTTTCTGGACATCAGGAACAAGTAAGTGGTACTTCAGTCAACAAATGGTCTTTAAGGAAAGCAAAAGAGGATGGAAGGAGAGATTGCAAGGAAAAGCAATGGTGTCAGAGACCCTGGAGAGTCAGAAATGCTGTAAAAGCTTCAATGCTCACACTTTTCGTACATCATATACCTCCTTACACCTTCTGTTTGTCTTGCCCACATAACACACTGTTTTGGAACAGGGACGATCTCTTGACAGAGTACCTAATAAAAGTTTGTGGCCTGCCTATTCCTTTATCAAGAGCCAATAAGCAAACATCAGTATTGAAACAAAATGCTGTCACCCTTTTGACCTAAGCATCTATGCGAAATTCAGGCACTGAGTCCTTGTTTCTCTCAAGAGGAGGAAATGATAATGGAGTCCAGAATTTCTTCAGTTCAGTCTGCAGTAAACTGTATGTTAAAGCCCCATTTTCTTGAGCACAACAGGAGTCGAGCAGCAGGAGAGAGCTTCCTTGCTCACAGCTATGCTTTTTAGCAAGTAGTTTATATAATACTCTTTGCTTTCAGTGTAACTGCTTCTTTGGTTGCACCTGGAGCTTTCTTGTTCCTTTCCTGTGCACTCCTGGAGCATTTTTGCCCTTCTCCTCGCATGTCCTGACACCCAGCTGAAGCCAAAATCCTTCCTCAACCTCTGTATTTAACTGTATTTAACTCTGTATCTTGCAGCCCACTAAGAAACAGCTCCAGCAGAATAATGAACAGCACTATACATGAACTGAATTTTTAGGGGTTGTTTCAATATTTTCAACTATCTCTAAACGCAGATGCATTTAACTGTTCCCTTATTCAGCTTGAATGTTGTTACAGTTAGCAGCTGCGCCTATGTTTCTTCCCATCCTTAACACAAGCATCTCAATACCACCCCACTATTTCATTCTTTGCTGAACGTTAGTATATTGCCTTTATATTTTCTGCTCTACAAAGAAGAGTACATGTAGAATATTCCTTTTATACTCATTTTCATATGTGGAACAATCTTTCAAAAATGACAGAGTATTTTTCTTCTCTTTTTTTTTCTGTGTGCCGTTAGCATACACAGAGAAGCTGAAAGCATTTTCCGAGGAACTAGAAATGGCTTGGCATAGAACAGATCACCTCTTACATAGGATAGTTCCAGAATCTGTCCACCAGACTATTTTTTAAAATTTGTTGGGAAGTAAACTGTCACCCTATGTCCTACCAGATTTACACAGCTACTCAGGAACTCTCTCCAGACCACCAGCCTCCTGGGCTTTCACGCTGCACACTGAGCACCACATCCCAACTGTGAGTTGCTCTCAGTTGACAGACAGGCCTTACCCCTCTCAGGTACAGATTTTCTAAATTTAGAAACTCAGACAATGGCAAAACAACAGTGTTTGGTGAGAATCCATAATCTTGCAAAGAGAAACTAACCTTGTTTAAAATCCTTCAACCTACATGTGGAAACCCGCCAAAAATACTATTAATCAACATTCTTCACTTTTATAGGGGCTTTCAGAAAAGTCAAAATGGAGCTACATTATTTATGTTTTATGGGAAGATGTATTTAATGTTTATAAATCCATTTGGATAATAACACTGACTTTATTGCATTGATAGATGTCTCTTCTAATGTACGTTAGAAGAATGATCACCTACAACATACGAAACCTTTAAAATTACCACGTTGATTAGTCTTTGTTACTTAATAAAAGTTTTCAAAACCTCAATAAAACTGTTTTTCTTAAATATGTTAACAACCCACAGACGTCAGAAAAGTACTTTCTCTTTGAGCTTTGAAAATGACATATGTGAAATGGCATCTTCAGTCTTCTGGCTTCTAGTAGTTCTCAAGAGAACGGCTCTGTAGTCACTTAGACAACATGCTGAGGAAGTGCAGCAGCAGGTTTTGGCAGCAGCAGTTTTAAGAAACCTGTTACAAAAGGGAGTGTCCACGCTGATGACATCGTGCTAATATGAAAACGACTTCTAACAACTATGTTAAGTCTCTGAGCTCTGTGTCCTCTGTGTTTTTCATGGTAAAGGTCTCATGAGCTGGCAAATCAGGAAGTTAGTAAATACTACAACTTCAGAGACACATCTAGGACCCAGAGAGAGGCTTTCAGAATGCTAAAACCAGACAGCTCTAAAGCTTGGCTGAGAAGCTGCAGCTCTGCAGGCTGGAACTGTAAATAAATAACTAATGCCTGCCTTTGCAGACCATGCACCAAGCAGAACACCCGGCACCACCTCTGGCCCAGCAGACAGCCCTGCCTCCTGGGTGCTGATTACCCATAGTAAAAGAGGAAATTGAAATCTAAGTTTCATATAATGAATAGGAAATACAAGACATCTTTATTGTGACCTCAGTGGTGTTGATGTCTTTAAAACATCAGCAAGCACACGTACGGGACTGCTATTTTTAATAGTGTGCAGTAAGGATTATGAAAAAGGATGTTTAAATGCTATATTTAAAATATGAGAAATATGGAAGACTTTCAGTATTATAAATTCCTTTCTGCTTTGATACACTGTATATGTGGCACTACTGTGGAATTCATGGTGTTACCAAATAGAAAATGAAAATTGCAGACAAAACCCACAATGGTAGACAATAAGAAATACTAAACAATCTCATTGCTTGATTAATTTTTTAAGATAAAAAGAGCATAAAGATTACAGAATTTGAAGTGAAAATGTATACAGTAAGGCAAAAAGTGATGCTTCTATCAGAACCAGAAACCAGACAGAGAGCTTGGTCAGAACACGTATAATCTCTGCTGTCATAACAAAAAACTAATGGTGACAAGCAATCTATATCAGAAAAGAAACATGCTGAAATGCATGCTGTAAATATATGTCGAGAAGGATACAAACGAATCACAATTCTAAAAACCGGGCAAAATCTCTGAAAAACAGTCCAAATTGTTTCTATGCTAGAAGTGACCCTTTCTATGTCTACTAGCAGGTCTGACAGCTCCAGTTGCCAGGATAATATATCCAGCGTAAGGAAGGATTTTCAGAATCATAGTAATAATCTTTTCACAACTATCAACACCCACAGAATTCACTTTTTGACATCCACACAGACAAACATAAAGGAAATAGGATTTCCTTATAAGTAAAATGGCAATATCTCTAGTTATGACTGATTCCATGCTAAAACCATGCTAAGACAAATTGTGAGAGCATTAAGTACTGTCCTGGGTTACAATGTATTCTATTACCATGAGCTGTGGAAAACCAGATGTGCTGATGTTCCTTGCCTCCTCCCTCTGGACTAGCTTCTGTTAATAGGCCCAACAATGCCTTGCCCCATGACTCATAGATAACCTGCACCTGGACTATCTCCTGTTAATGGCCCCATCAGTGCCTTGCCCCATGAGTCACCATCCCATTGTGAGATGCTCCGCCCAGGGGGAAGGAGCCAAGCATTCCCACTGGGATAAAATCTGGAGTTTGGAACAGCATGAGCAGCCCTTACCTGCTGGGATCTCAGAGGACAAGGATTACACCACCACTGGATTTTCGGAGGAGGACCAGACTTCTCCTTCTACAAGATCACCACTTCAACAGAACCATTTCAAGGAGAACTGCAGCTACCGCCGAATCGGACTGCTCAGACCTCTTTCTACAGGATCACCGCTTCAACAGGACCATTTCAAAGAGAACTGCAGCTACCACTGCATTGGACTGCTACCAACACCCTGCCCGGCAGGGTGCCAGGTTGTACCCCTGACTCTGTCAGGCTTTAAACCAGTTTCTCTGTATTATTGTTTTGTTATATATATATATATAGATATATATTAGTAAAAACTGTTATTCCCATTTCCTCATATCTTTGCCTGAAAGCCCCTTAATTTCAAATTTATAATAATTTGGAGGGAAGGGGGTTGGTTTTTTTTCCATTCCAAGGGAGGCTCCTGCCTTCCTTAGCAGACACCTGTCTTTCAAACTTAGACAAGTACTCAAAGCTAAAGAAAAATGAAGTTTGTTCTGTAATTTGACAAGTCTTGTCCACAATTTATCTTCTGGGAAACACAAACATAATAATATCTGCATGTCCATTCCTAAGAACCTTTAACCCAAAAGTTTTGAGATGTCTAAATCAGGAAATGTTTTAATTCTCTGTACAAATACTAACTCTTGGTTTCTGCACACCTTTCCTTATAGTAATTACAACTAGTATGATGACTTGGCTTTCTTCGACAAATACATACCACACCTTCCTACATGTATTTCCATAGAATCACTGTCACAATTCTGTTGTTATCATGGTCTTAAAGCATATTTTGAGACTACAAACAAAATCCTAAAACCTGTGTTATATTTACAGTACATCTGTCACTCCCAACAAGTCTCAGAACTTGGCCCCAACAGCTCATTACTTACACACAAGCAAACTATTACCTCTCCAGGCAAGCAGTCAATAGAATCATTCATCAGCACAGAAATGTATGTACTTATTTTCAAACAGAATAACCACAAAATTAATAACATTTTACTACAGCTTTGTTTTTAAAGTAGACATAATTTCTTCAAAATGATACTAGTCCATTTCTAAGACAAAATTCGCTGTTCAGTGTTCACAATCTGTTTTTAAGACAACAGTCATTAATTAAAAAGACACCCAACCAAAATAAAACAAAAACCAGCAAAAAAAAAACCCCAAATGCCATTATTATCTAAAGTCTGAAATTTTTTCAGTCTTCATTATGACTTGTACTGTAAATCCAGATGTATCTTCAGACATAAAGCCAGCTCATTTTCAGTAAGACTCCTTTTTAAGACCATGCCTTTGTCTTATGCTTCCTAGTGTTCCCAGACTAGAACATACAGTAGGGAAGAAGCAGTTCCTTCACAACACAAGGGCTCAAGAGTCTGAGGACTCCACAAACAAGAATAAAACCAGCAAATCATGGTTACCTTAGTCAAGACTTGTCTGAAAGAATCAGAACTAAACTAAATAAAGTCTCCTCGGAACTAACCAGCTAGGTAGATAACATTAGTTATGTTCTGGCAGACTAAGTTGGAAAACCCTTCCAGAGAGATGCTAACAGAATAGAGATGTGGTGCCACTCATTTTGGCCAAGGCAGGCTTACTTTCATTATTCTACTTAGACTAGAATTGACACAAGGAAAGAGAGGGAAGCTAAATGATTACCAAGACAGCCTTGAATACTTCTAGAGTGCGTGATTCCTCTCTCTGTGCTAGAGGAAGTTTCTGAACAAATTATCTTATGACAATGGAATATATCCAGTACCAAGACTCTTGACAGCAGACAGTCTGAAACTATTAAACAGACATTTTCAGGCACATTAAGACTTTGAAGGGATATTCTGTGACCTTGGGAGAACTAAGATGGTCCCAGAAAAGCTCAACATTTTGCTAGTGATTAAATATGAAATAGCCTTCCAAGAACATTTAATATCATAAAGCAAGAAACAAATGAACACAAGTCTCTAAAAGAGGCATTTAAGTTATTATCATGTAGACCTTAAAACTGCTTAATATGAGATTAGCCTATTTCAAATTAAATTAATATACAGGCCTCTTCAAAATTAAGACTTTCAAAAACCCTAAGAAATGCATGATCTACCATACCATGAACTCTTTCCAATTTCAGCAGATAATTTACTGGTCTATTGCAATGTTTTAACTGGTAAAGAATAATTTCAAATCATGGATCTTAAATGCTATTTTCAAGGACCAGAACATACAGTAGATCACCAAGATAGTTTTGTACAAGTAAAGCTGGACAGATGAAGATCTAATTGCTTGATATCTACCACCATTCCATTAAACCACATGTAAGTGGAAAGGATGACACAGAAAAGACAGGACAAGAAACAACAGCTTAGAGACAAAAAAAAGTTTACCTACAAAGACCAGGAAAGATTTGACAATAGCGCAGTTCTTCAAGCCAGTATAAACTGACCCCACAGGTACAACAGGAGAAACTGATGAAGTTAGGGTAAATTTTTTTCTTNCCCACAGGTACAACAGGAGAAACTGATGAAGTTAGGGTAAATTTTCTTCTTTCGGGGAAGTCCTAAGTTCTCCCATGGGAACTCCAAGCTCTTTGATGACTTCTGTAGCAGACTACAATGAGGCCATACACCTTCAGACTGTAATGTGTACATGCAAAGAGTGCTGCTATTGAAAGAAGCATAACTGTGGGCAAAAATAAAAGCTGTGAGCATTCTTTTTCAACTGAATATAAAATGCAAAATTTAATAAAATATGTGAATGCTATCATAACTTCCATGGAAACAAGCATGCAGTATTCACCTCAAAGAACCTGTGACAAACCTTTGTGGCACAGTATCCAGCACAAATCCTTTACCATTTCATATGCATATCTCTGCCTGTATTTGCACAGCATGCTCTTGTGTTAGTCTTAAAAAGCAATGCTCATGACAGAAATACACAGAGACTGTTTCTCTTAAAAAATTTAAATCTTGTCTACTCAGAGATTCTTTAAATGAAATAGAATTCTGAATCCTTTCTCTGTTTTGGGAGGGTTCATTGAAGGTTTAGGGCAAAAAAAACGGCATGGAAATTATTAAACTGAAACAAAATTGCACTACATTGTCTTTCACAATAATTATAATTGAGGTAGTGTAAGAGTAACTAGCATTAGGTTATTCTGTAAATTAAAATATTCTGAGGGAATAAGTCACAAAATACTACGAATTCTTTCTGCAGAAAAAAAACTCTTCATACAAGAACACAGAATAAATGCACAGATACAGCCCAGAAATATTAAGAGATATAACCAAATTCAAACCTAACAGAAGAACCATCAGTATTTTACCCAAAATCATGTGAAAATTAATTTTGTCACAGTAATGTGCAATGGGAAAAGACAGCAGTGACTCTTTCAATGTATTTCTCTGAAATAACAGAGCTCCCTGAAGCCACAGGAAGGACAGATGCAGGTACCTTTTTCTTCCCCAATGTACGTTTATGTAAAGAAGCTGATCTATGCCATGTCTGCTTTCTAGAAACAGATATAAACACAAGAGATATGGACAAGATGAAGGCAGCATACACATATAGCAAGGTAACTCTGAGCTCATCGTGCTGTTGGATCCCCAATGACTGCACTATCTGAACATATATGATAACAGGATATGAAGGGAATAGAAGGTCATTATAAA
This sequence comes from Gymnorhina tibicen, assembly GCA_013399875.1. Taxonomy (NCBI): domain Eukaryota; kingdom Metazoa; phylum Chordata; class Aves; order Passeriformes; family Artamidae; genus Gymnorhina; species Gymnorhina tibicen. The sequence continues at coordinate 1,134,545 of VXAZ01005363.1, read as the reverse complement.
GCTAAAGTGACAGATTCACCTGCTAAAACCGAGATGAACATGGGTCACTGGCCATCAGACAAAAAACATTCACACCAGCATTCAGTTGAACTTACAAGAAATATCTGAATTTTCGCAATTTGTCTGCAAAATGATGCTATATCCTGAAGAGATCTGTTAAGAATAAACCACATTAGAAAGCTAAAACAGTGACCACCGAGCAAACTTCAAATACCTAAGGAAGTATGAATGAGGTGCACCAAAAACTGATAAACTGCTGTTGAGAGTAAAATGTAGACACAATTAAATCTAATCACCTTGAAGTATGTTACAGATATCAGGCTAAAGAATTTAAAAGTAATTCAGACTTCAAAATCTGTACTCAGATATGAATGTTCAAATAATGTAAAGTGCTTCCATTTAGAAACTAAGATAAAAGATAACTCACTTGCACAGGTACTTGAGAGTGACTTACAGATCACACACATGCACAATGAGCTACTCTCATGAACGTGTTTACAGAGCACACACTAGAAGAGAGTTTATAGAAACTAAGATTTTAGATCTAAATTTTAAAATATGTTTATCGTTATTCAAAGCTAAGTTATTCATTACTTAGTCTACATGTTAGTTCAGACAATACTCTCTCACTTCCTCTGCATTTTCTCTAATCTTAGCTGGATTTCTTTCTGTGTATTTCTGAGTAATCAAAAGTTATAAGCTTGATATCTCTTGAGTTAAAAACATCTCTAGTGTTCCTGATGTTTATTTTGTATATATTCTTTCTTTTAGTGAGTCTCTAAACCAAGGATTAAAGAAAAAATCAAGTGAGATTATTTCAATCACAAAGAATCAGCAATTTGATTTTTTCCAATGTATTAAGCAAACATATCTCTTAAGACACAATTGATCCAAGTTCGTGTTAATAAGGTTAACGTTAGGCATTCTTTCAGTAGATGTGCAAGTTCAGGACTATGGCAATGAAGCAAAAGTCAAAAGCATTTATCTCATCTTTCAATAAGGAAAATTATTCAAAAAACTTCATTTAAATTATACACCAAAAGAAACCTAAATATACTGACAAGACATTCATAAATAGAACTGTTAAGGAATTTTCTGACTAAACTGAAAGTCTGTCAAAATTTAAAGCGTTTTCAGAAATATCACCAACAAGTTTTCTTCAGTGGACTGGCTGAGTACCCACCAGGGCCTGGCTGGCTCCTGGCTCCTGGACCTGGGACCCAGGCTCCTGCAGCTCTGGCCAGTCATACTAAGTGAGGTTTTCTAAGAATTGGGGGATGGAAAGTCCTCAGAGCCCTACAGGAAAGTGCCAAAACCCTGAGCAGGAGCTAAGCTGAAGCATCAGAGACTCCAGACTGAACATGGTGGAGTCAGGAGCCTGGACGGTAGGATATGCCAGCCCCAGCACCAGCACAGCTCTTCCTTTATCTGAAGCGATGCAAAGTGAGTCCCCAAGAGCCTCAGCTGAATTCATTGCTGTCAGAGCTTTCAGATTTCATGCGCCAATCCTGGAAGCCTTGGCTTTACAGCTGTGCTGATAACCCGGGCTGCACAGACACATAAATTCACTGGGAAATTTCTTTACAATAAGCATTCCTTTTTTTGAGTTATGCTTTAAAATATAAGTTGTATCTTTGAATACGCCATGACTCCATAGCATGGTCTAAGTGTATTTGTATTAGATTTTAACTAGGCAGCTCAGGAATTGCTAAGCAATATAGTTATGGTGCCACTAGCTGACCATGCAGTTAACTACCGTCTTCCTGGGTGCAATTTATTCTGCTGCATAACCAAGAAGTGGTTAACTGCTCTAACATTGATTTGACCAGATAACTGCTTCTTCTGGACTGGATTTCTCTCTCTTGCTAATTAACACAGTGTAGCTAAACTGAGAATACATCACACTTACCAATAAAGGCAAAACCTTGATGTACAAAGGTGAGGCTATTTTTTTTTTTTCTTGAGAGAATAAAAATACAGATGAAAAAAGCAGGGAATTTTCAGACAGGTGTGAGGGGAAATGAATGGTAACTCACTGTTTAGTGCAGAGAAAATATATATGATGTGTCAACACATGGCAAAGTGTGAAGAATGTATGCCTGCATGTATAAAAATATATGTATTCACAGTACTAAGCAATTTGCAGTTAAAGGAGTGGCTATTGTATATCTGTTAAATCCATAAGAAAATCCCCAGTTGCTGTAATGTTTGGTTAAATTTTAACTTTAAATTAGTCTGTAAAGATACTCCTTCCAATCCTACCAACTTATTTATTGTAAAGAAGGAATCATAGCCTTGTGATTATATTCTGTGGGACCCCTGCTAATGCCCTAAGTACTTCTGGTTTCTTAGTAGACCAATTAACAGGTCTTCCTTAGGACCTGAAATAAGTCTTTATCAGTGAGAAAAATAACAAGCATGGAGAAATTCCCTAAAAATTACATTAATTAATCTATGGAAAAAGAATGTCATTGCATATTATCAAACAGAATTTCCTACTTAGCCCATGATATTTCTGTACATTTTCTAAAAATCATACATTGAAATCATTATAGCAATATAAAACTTGATATCTTGTTCAGATAGGAAATTGGGAGCACTATAGTAGTGTCTGAGACTTAAGATTATTTTATTATTTTAGGCAGGTAAGGTTTGGGGGTTCGTTCTGTTTAATTGAGTTGTTTTGTTGTTCTTCCACTTTTTTATTTCCTAGGACCCTAAAAGAGTGACTGCTTGACAGAGACACTTGGTTCTGGGCACTTGCTTTCCCTCATTATCTCTGAAGAGAAAAAAAATACCTCTTTTGTTCCCCTTATCGCTTCACTACCTTATCCAAATATTCATTTCTCTTTTAAGAAGGAAAAGACAACTGAAATCATGCAGAAACTATGCCTTATATATTAGGAAAAACATTATCATTCAGGCAAAGTGCTAAGTACTCAGATAATAAAACAGAATAATTCTATTTCTAGGGTTTTCCATTTCATGTTTTTTTCATTTTCAGCTTAACTTGAGCAGTTTAAGACATACTTTTTTGACATAAAAGAAACATTTTCTGCACAAAACTTTGGGATTATATTACAAACAATTTATCTGCATTCAATCGTGACGTTTTTATACAATATCATTAGCAAAAAATAAAATAAATGGTGACATTTCAGATGGTGTGAACCAACAGAGCCCTTCTGACTCCCATGGAGTTCTGCCAATTTCCACATTGGCTGACAGTTTGGACCTTAAACTTATATCATAAAAGTAGAAAGAAATAAATTTCAAATTCTCTCTCCCTAAATAATGAAATCCCAAAGAAAGAAAAAGCCTTCTATCCAAACAATTTTAAAAGAATGCGATAAATTATATCTATTTGCCAGTAACTGCATCTGAGATATATTACTGGCAAGGTATCGATGTCAGAGGTGAAAAATTTGTATTGTAATAAATGCAGTGAGGCTTTTTGGTTTGAGAAATATTTTTTTATACTTGATTATTTGATTAATTTTCCCTTTCTTCTTGTCCATAATGAAGTGAAAATTCTACATTCCCATGAAACACACACAATTGTTTTCTTTTCTCATCCCTATCCATATGGTATGACAAGTTTGGATCCAAAACATTTTCTCATGAGTGAGGGTAAATGCCTGATTATTACTTTGCGCATATGGTAGCATTTTTTATTGTTCTTCTATTTATAAGTACTTTTTTAACATTTATTAAATTATATAGAACATATATCCAGCCCTGCTCATATATAGAGCCATCAGGCATTCTATGTGCTCTGCTTTGCCAAATTGCACAGGTATAACAATCATTAGAGTCACCATCAGCAATTGCATTTGGGAATTGTTCAAAATAAAGTGTATTATACAATCTTAATTCCTTATTAAATTTTAAAACCAGAAGTATAATAATTTTGATTTCCAGTTCTAAAATATTTCAATACTTCAATATTTCAAGCAAACACTGTATCTGTCCTCAATGCATGACGTGCACAAGAATTCTCCACCAGCTCTGCTCTGTGTCTCTTATAGTCTTCTGAGCTCATCACCTTTCACAGGACAGAACCCGGCCCAAGAATATTTAACCTTGGTGTGGTAAAGATCCAAGGGGCCACAGGGTACCAAAACAACAAGCTGCATCCTACAGTACACTGAAAAATAAGAAAAAAACCCTATGGATAAACCATCAAGTCCAAGTTGTTTTTGATTTAAAAAGTGTATCAGGACTTCTCTTCAAGGATTCTCTAGTCAAACTGATAGACAAATAACTTTGGGGCTTTGTGTAAAGGCTCTGAGATGATTCAGTGTGAACTCAAATCAAGAGACATTTGTTAAATGCAAGCGACAGAAGCATCATATGATAATCTGGAATGATGACAATCAGGGTTACTGCACATCGTTAATAATTAGGCACCTGCTTTAGCAAGAAAAGACTCCTTGAGTTCTGTGCAGCCAGTATAAAGACTGGTGGGCCCCTTGGAGACTGTCCTTCATTCTCAGCTGGCAGTAAAAGGAACCTGGGGCACAGGTTAGCCAGGTGAATTAGGTGGATCACACTGGGTTGTGTGAATTTTCCCTTTACATACAAAAATTTATAGACTTTAATCTAAAGAGCAGCTGCCTATTTTTTTTTAGAAATCAGGCAGAAGGCGAGAAAAATGGTTAATGGCAACGGCTTGAGAAAAGTAATTTTGATGCTGCAGGCAAAATTGTCAGCTCATCTAAACCAACATAGCACTTACTCTTTGAGAGAGGTCTGCAGACTTGTGAAAGCCCAGAATCTGGCTATGTACACAGCCAGGGAAAACTATGATTAACAGTTACTCTGGGAAGATAGCTATCTGGAAAAAGAAGTGCCTGCAGAGAAAGCAGATCCACTTTAGGTAAATTCTAAATTGTTCATCTTTAAGATAAATGAGTTCAGCATTTCTAGCAGTGAGGACCAAGCAGTGGTTTTGGGGCTGTCCTTCCATGTCACATTTCTAGATACGTTCAAAGCGTAAGTTCATTCACAAGAATGTCTTTTGCCTGATGGATTTCGTGAGCTGCCATTCTATGTCTATGCCTAAGCAAAAAATGCTGCAAAAGAAAAACTTTTATAGGCTCAATCACACCCAAAGAAAAGTGTCAGAACCTGTAAATAAGCAAAATGGGAATACATCCATGCCTTTATTTTTGCAGACCTGGTGCAAGTACTGGGCATTAAAATGCAAATACAAATTGTGTGTACAGGATGACCCAAGCAAACTTCATCAGAGAAGGAAAAAATCTCTGTAAGTAAAATCTATTAGTCAGGTATAACTAGGGAACACAATGCACTTACTCCCCTCTCCCAAATCTTCATCTGCTCCCCACAACAATGCAATGCCATCAAATCAAACTAAGTACCTAGAAGGTTATTTCCCACCCCTTATTTCCATTTTTTTTCTTAAGTTAAATTCATGCCTTTGGAAAGTATATTTCTATACCTAAGGAACAACAATTTCAGGAGGCATATTACAGACAAGTAGCAAAGATGTTAGCAAACATCTCCAATCAGAATGAAAAGAAAATAAGTCAGACCTTTGAAATAATATTTTAAAACAAATAAAACAAAACCAGTTAATTTTTCCAAAGGCACACAGCAATTTCAGGGAAGCTGCTGTCAAGAAGTGTCAGACAGGCTGTCAGAAAGTAAATGTACCTTTTGGTTGCGAAGATTGCTGGTCCCTAAGGAAGTCATGACTCCAAAATTATTTATACTTGAGAAAGAAATCCTCTTTTATTATTATCTTTCATTAAAACGGCAATGTATCATCACAACATAACTGTGCAAGCCCTTAGTAGTAGTAATTCATATTACCAAATCTCAGAAGTAAAAACCTCCCAGTATCAAGACAAGTTTTACAGGGTGAATTTCTCAAGAGCTTAGTTCACTGGTTTGATATCTGCAAGCCAGAGCTATTTAGGTTTACACTCAGTGTCTGACATGTTGAAGATTTTATTGCATTCAGAAACTGGCAGAGTACATACTGGGAAAAATGTGCAAGAAGCAAGTGGAGAGTGTGTTGGCAGACTCTTAGTTCATTTAAGGTTACAAGAACAGCACTTAGACATCTCAGTCTATACAGAATTCTTAACTTTCAATTCAGCAAAGTATTAGGAATGACCAAATGTAAAAGGCTTAAGAAAGTAACTTATTTTCTTTTTAAGTATGAGTTTTTTCTCATCCTGTTTTGCTTTAAATCTCCATTTCTTGCTATAGTCCACTGCAGTTCTATACATAAATTCTACATATACAAATAATCTCACTGTTAGGTAATTATGTTAACCACACTAGAGCTGGCACAGGAAATGAAGGGAAATTCTTGTAAATAATTTTCTTAAATTAAAAAAATCGCTATTATTGCTAAAATACCTGAACATTTTGATTTTTGCAAAGATTTGTGCAGTATTTTGACAAGGAAAAGTTCCCTCTTAAGTTTTGTGAGGATTTTTTTCTTGTAAGCAGGCCAAAATATACCACACAAATATTGTCCCTTTTTGATACAGAAGTCTGGCTACACACAGCTCACATCTTGGACAGATCCTGGAAACGCAGGGGAGTGTGAAAATGAAAAGTAATGAGGGTAAGGGGGAAGGAGACATTCCAAACTTTTCGAGTTTCAAGAAATGTTAAGTTTGGGTCCAGTTCAAGTTTTTGGTGATGATTTAACTCAGTTTTTATTTTCTTCAAAATGCCTGAGCACCCTCAGGGAGTATTTTCTTCCTAGAGAGCTCTTGGAAAACCATATTTTTTCACTGACAAAAGGATCAGCAAATGAACCCTGATGCCAAAAGTTGGAAGTTAAAGCAGTTACTGTGGCAAATCCCATTCCCATGTTTGTTCCTCAAAAAGGTTTTTTTTCTCTACAAGGATTTTAAGAGATTATGCAGAACGTGTATATTAAGTGATTCCTCATATTTCCAAATGAAAGTGACACTTTTCTATTATACTACATGCAATGAAGCAAAAATTACTTCTCTATACTTTAGTTTCAAAGACTCTTACACACTGAAGTTGTTCCTTTAAAACATATTTTCTAAAGACATTTACAGCTAGAAATGTGCTGCTGATCCAAAACATCAAGAAAAGGAACAGAGGAAGAGGGAGGATCTCTGAATAATTTAAAGCAGCCTCCTCATTCAAAAGTCATTCTCTTTTTAATCTCTCACACTTTGTAGCCAGAGACTTTATGCTGGGTTCTGGCAGAAAGTCAGGAAACAATGTATCTGCAGCTTTAGAACAGGATGAAAAGAAACAACAAAAGGACAGGAGACCCACTACAAGTTGTACTTCTACACAAAGTTTGTCTTCCAGGTATTTGTCTGCATCCACAGGTAGAATCCACTGCTTGAGGGCAGAATTTCTCTCCACCACATGCCCTCTACCTACACAGGGCATGAGTACACGTGCACACGCATGTGCATGAGGACACACTATCTGCTGTGCTAGAACAGATGTCTTTGATTAGCCATTGATACTAGTGTTATTTTTTGAGTTCTACTGGAACAAAAAATTGAATGAAAATAAATTATCTGTATCATTAACAAAGACAACAATTAATAAACAATTAAGCCAGGCCAAAATTCCCTATTCAGAATTTATGGAAACAGGCTTTACTCTAACAAATTCTAATACTTCCTGTCCATAGTCACTTATCAAAAGTCCAGAATGGCTCATTTTAGAGTATCTCTTAATGAATCCAATAAGACCACTTGTGTTGAAGGAATACCTCACAAAGATCCTTGGAAGAACCAGATTATATGGAGAAGTAAAACTTCCCAGACACTGTCAATTTGGAAGATGCATACAGAAAGCTCATCTAGTATTAGCAGTGCATTAAGTTATTGGCTGTTTCAACCCTTAAGTCCAAAAGTATTCCCAAATCTTGGCATATTATTTACCATTTACAAAGGACTTTTTTGTGCTCCCCTGCTTCCCCCTCCATTTTTCTCTTCTTCCATGATATTTTTAAATGAAATCATATGAACAAAAGCAATATCACAACCACAGATTATTTTCTTTTGCTTTGAATTAGCACTAAGAACATCCCATCAACATTAAGCTTCTGAGAGACCACCAACAAACATTCACGAACTACAGTGTAACAGTCACTAACACCTTCAATAATTGTTACGGAATTCTGTTCCAGTACAGAAATAATCAGACAATTATTTCCCAAGGAACCTGTGGCTTTATTCTCAAGTATTCTCAAAGTTTTCTAAGAATAGAGACCACTTGTGTGGCCTCAACTCTATCTTCCATTAGAGCTTTCAAATAACTTTGGTAAATGGCTAACTGTAAAGTTCTAAGCACACAAGTAACTTCTGACTCACTGCTCATGACTACAACTAAAGGCAGCTCCACAGACAGTTGTAATCAATGTGGATGAAAAACAGAGGACTGGATTTCAAATCTGTCCAAGTGTCACTCCTGTTGTACAGTTATGCCACAGGAAAGAAACAAGAAATTCAAACTACTAAGCAGATAGATAACTGTAGAAAAACCAAAGTATGGCAGCTACAAGCATTTCACAGGTATGTCTGCTGTTGCTAAGCACATACCTGAGCCTAAGCACTGCGGTACAAGGAGGTACCAAAGGAGAAAAGTGAGCTTGCGACCTGGCAAGCCTTCTTTTAAAAATAAATCTCTACCAACCAATATAGAAAAGTGAATTACCTTCAGACGAAATATTCTCCTGAAGTCATGGCAGTCTCTAATCCAGTCAAGACTAACTTGGAGCACTGTCCAACCATACTCCAGTGGAACTTCCACTGCCCAACATGGCAAGCCAGTAAGCCAGATGTAAGAATTGGGAGAATAGTTTAACTGCTCGTAGTGCATGTTATTTGTCACTGCATAGCCATTGAGAAAGTAAAGTCAAATAAGGGCTGTGCAGTCTCAAAAAAATTCTAGTTACAGTGTTATGTAATCACTTCTGCATCATCACACACTTTAAGTAGGAGACAGTGACTGTGTATGGTAAATCTACGAACAAAGAGGAAAAGAATAAGTAAAAAGGCTTGCGGGAGAAGCAATCTTCAGTGATGACTCAACTGCTGTATCAAATTCTAAAAATTGCACTGTTTTAAGGTGGCTTACTCAATAAAAGCCAAAAAAGTATTATAATGACATGCATGAAGGTTACAAATTTTCACTCAATATATAATGGAAAACATTGTATAGAACATAAAATTGCTTCCATGAAGCTCTTAGTCCCTACATTTAAATCTAGTACAAAGCTGAAATTTATCATCATATTCTCAGTAATTAGTAGCACAGTTTGGGAGAGGAAACTGATAGCAAGTGCAACAATGTAGGCATCAAGTATCCAAAGTATCTTGCTGTTGCCATCTTTGTCTACTGTTTTAGACTTACTAAATGATGACAAATACAACAAAAACTTCTTGAAATCCTTTAAATAGCAAACTAGCAAACTTTTGACATTGAATTAGTACAACTAAAACAAACAAGTCAACTGGTATGTGTAGTGTAAGCAGTTACCCACATGCCATTTCCATAATTGGGGAAGAGTTTTAATCTTGGAAAGTGTTTTCTTTCATAGTGAATTTGATAAATGTTTAACATATTAAAGTTTTAACACAGTAAATTCAGGGACAGCAAAATGTGGGCTGCACATCAAGCATGACACAACACTACAAAAAAAACTTTAATGGGGGATGTCATATGGTAGCCAGTAATGATCATAGAGGGATAGATAGAACCTTAAATTTCAGTTAAAATTTTCAAATAACAAGTTACCTCCAAATCTGCATGTGACAGGGAGATACCCTGATTCAAAGGGTAATTTTGCAAGGCTGAGGCTCATTCATTGTTCCTGGATATGTTCCCTTTTGCACAAAACTCTGCTGTGCTGAGAATAGTTGAGGACTATATTTTTGTTTTTCTCTGAAAAGCAATAAGAAACAAAATAAAACCACAAGTTGAAAGAATTTGAGTTTTCAGGGGAGTTTGTGGGCACCTGAAATCTGAAACTGAATGAAAGACTAGAAACATTTCTAAGAAGTTTTGCATTGTACATATTCTTCCCAAAGTAGTTCCAAACACTAGAGTGGTGCATTGTCATGCCCACAGTTAGGAAATTAAACTAAAGCAATTGTTAAAGACTTACACAAAGAGTTAGCCCAGTAAGACATACCCTACTACACAAGTTCTTAGGCTCTACAATCAATAATACAATAAAAAATCATGGCTTCACTTTTAGCCATGCTACTTAACCAGACAACTCTATGTCCCATTCATCTTAAAGCACATAATTGGCTTTTCAGACCCCATCTGTTTTGTCAAAATCTAGCTAAAGATTTTTATAAATAGAACAATAAGTTGTTAACTGTAAACACATCCACTGAATTTCAAAGGATCTGCGTAACAAAAATTCAGAAATATTATTTATTAATTTTCTATTTCTATTTAAATTATGGTGGTCTTATGTGTAAAAAGTAAAATCAAGCTATGCTCCTGTAACAGTAGAAAGACTGTCTTTTTAAGTAAATTAATATCCATCTCACATTGTGGATTCTCCTCCTCACAAACAATTTAGTCAAATAACAATATTAGTCACAAATTTAAGAGTTTACAAACTACAAATTTTTGAAAGTAAAACCCCCAAACTACTGGAAGTATGCAGGATGAAAGGGAATTTTATTTATTTTTATTTTATGCTGGAAACTTACAAGTACTAAAGAAGTCAAAGTGTATATTGACAAGAAATTAATTTATGTACATTGTTTGCAAATATTCCTTTTATTAAATCCCAAAGTGACTTTTCCAACCACTGGTAGAATTCCTGAAAATACTCAAGGAACTTCCACCGGAAATACTACTAGACTTTTCAATATTGTTTTGCTGAAATTACAAAATGAAGAATTTTCTCTATAATACCCTTTCTCCCACATACCACTTTAGTGTATAGATGATATATGATCAGTATTTATTATTAATATTGTTATAAACATTCATTTGTAAGATATATTAACACACCTTTAGGGAATCTATGACTTTCAGAAATACAAAATGAACCACAACAAACAGAAGTAACATGCAAATAAAAAGTCATCCCATCTTGAGAAACAGATCCATACACAACTGACCAAATAACACAGATGCAACGGAAATCTTTAGTTTTGTGCCCTCTTCTGGAAACACTACCCATCTACCCTTGTCAGACAGAAAAAGAAGGTCAGAATGTCCTGTGAAATCCCTCTTCATAGTCTCTATGGAGATACTCCTCTTCCTTCCCAAGACGGGTTACTGTTTCTAAACATTCTCACACTACATTATAAGACAACTGGCAAAATTTAACTAAATTTAATTTTCATGTGTCTTTGAGACTGGGATCCATCAGCAAGATGTCAACACTGCCCCTCAGTTAATACATCAGCTGGCCACTATCAGGAAGGCTCTACAGATTACTCAGAGAGGAAGTAAGAATAGTGAATTAATTCCACTTTTCAGTGGTGAAAATAGCTGTGTGTGAGCACAACAAAGGAGTACGTGATCCAGGATCTGAAAGTCACAGAGTAAACATCCAGGAGGATAATCTCTTTTCTATTACACCACTTTGAGTTGTATTATTATAAAAGGCATTTCAATTTTGTCCAGTAACTTTTATATTGAACAGAATAATTTATGTTTTGCTCAACATTTTCCCAAGAAAGCATCTGATCATGATTTGAACATGTGAAGCATACCGAGATACCACTCCACTTAGTAAGTTGTTTCATGGTACAGTAAGTGCCATTTAACATTTGTCTCATTTCAGCTGCCAGTCCATCATTTTAACTACACCTTTACAATGTTCTACCTTTTTCTGCACAGTGAGTGCCTTCTAAATTTCTTTTTTAAAAGATTATACGCATTAGGCTTTCTACAGCTCTTGTGATAGACATTTTCTTCACTATTGGTATAATCTTGGTAGTTCTGTATCATCTTTTACCTTTATGCATCTTTTAAGTGATTTCAAAACAGTGGAGAGTAGTCTGCTAACATCATTTTACAGAGATTAAAAAACTTTCTGTATTTCCAGCTTGTATTTTTATGGATGACACGAGCCTCCTTATCACAACCCTGATCTACGGGCTCACAATCAGGTGGTCACCTACAGTAACAATCTCCTCCACCAGAAGCCCCAGTTTTCAGACCACCATTCTCCATTATCTCACCTTGTTCCTAGTTATAAACAGCATCAGTTGGGATTAATGCACTTTTTGTTTCAGAGTATTGCAATAACAAATTATAACAAGATTCCAGGGGGTTTTCCTCATCCTGCTTCTTTCCCAATTTGCCATTACATATTTCATCAGCAGTGGTATCACTAAGATACAAAAATGGCTTGTCATTCGTTCCACTGTAAACTTATTCCACCATTCTGACTGCCCAAATTAAATATAGGGAAAACCTACAAGTCTACAAGGGAAAGTCTACAAGCATACTCAAATGCTCTTACTGGTTAAATTGTAGCAAAGCCATGAAAAATTAGCCATCAATACTGGAGATAAAGTAGAGGCAGCAGTGAACTCTCATTTTTTATTTTTAATTACTAGGTGAGGAACACAAACACCTATTCATTTTGTGGTTCTTGGGCATAGTCACATAAAAAAAATTCTTTAATTTGGGAGTCCACTAGGTCTTTCCTTCAGTACCTGGTATACATTGCTCATTTTGACAATGTATTTGCTTCACATTTGTTTTTGAGCATGTAATAATCACTTCCTCCTCTACATTCTGCTTTTGTAAACAAAGCAGAAAAAGTAGTTTTGCTTGACTGAAAGTTTTTCTCAGTAAATTTCTTTAGGCACATATAATAAAATAGCAACATTTCCCTGAGTTTCTGTTGTAAGCAGATTATCTGTTTATTTAAACCAAATATCTGAAATACAATGTGTAATTAAATAACCTGTAACAATAACATAATTTTGAAACTCCTTTCTGAAGTAGTTAGGGTGAAATTAAAAGAAAATATGGGCAATGTCAAGGTCAGGGTCATCTTAAAACTCTAGTCTCACTTAAAGAAAGAGCAAATAAGGAGATACAGAAATTTAAACCATTTATATTTATGAAAAATATGTTTATTAACACAAAAAATACTACAAAATACGTTGTTCAATGGCTAGAAGTACTGCACAGCAACACTGCAGTTTCACCAGATGTTTAAGTCAGTCTATGTATAGGTTTCCAATGGGTCGATCTGCCACCCCTACCTTTTCCTGTCCCATGCCATGTTTAAGCTCCACTGCATATGGCCATGACATCAGTACAATCATCTGAAAATTATTTTCCGTTCTTTTTGGCACAATAATTTCTCTGGCAGATCACTGGGTAGTGATGTAGCCCACTCAGCAGTAACATGACCGATACAGCAAATGCAGGGGAGCAGCAGGAGCATCTAGCTCGGAAAATGAGTGCTCACCCCTTGCCACAATGGTCTCTGGTCAATAGGTAAACTAAAGCTTACTGGGACACTGCATTTGTAGGGAAGGAAAAAATATTTTTTTTTTAAAGAGAACAGCAAAAGTATCTCCTGAATCACAAAAATGCAGGCGAGTTTCAAGAAGAAAGATTAATTTCGTTTAAAGATCCTTGTGGACTCCAAATGAATGAGGCTATAAAAACAAATACGTTTCACCATAAAGAATTTCCTCCAAGCAATGCACTGTATAAGTAAGATACAAAGAAAAATGTACTGACTTTACAAACTAAACAACATAATCCACCTTCGAATAACACTGTCCCTGTCTCCATGGCCACCACCCTGCAGTGTCATCCCACATGACAGCCAGGTTCAGTGCCTACAACACAAAGCCAATACTGACTTCTAGCCTGAATGCATTATCAAAACCATATGCTTTACCTTCATCCAAAACATCTCCTTCAGCTGCCTGTGTTTGCTCTAAACCCTATGAACAAGCACAAGCATCAAAACTGCATTCTATCCATGAGTCTCACAAGAAAAAGAAAAGCTCTATGTTTGCCCTAAACAATCTTAGGACATGTGGATAACATCTTTACTGTTGGGACTAAAATGTAGACTCCCTCACTGATCTCTATCATAAATTAATAACTAGTTTTCAGTTTCCTCCATCAAAATAGCCCATGGCTACTTTGCATCAACATTGCCTAAGAAACAAAAAAAAACAAAGGCCATAGTGAAAACTCAATACATATCACAGTCTAATTAACTCATTTCTTCAAACAAAAAAGTGAGAAAAAAAACCCGACATGGTACATAAGCAAGCATTCAAAGAACACATCTCCCCTGAAGAAAATACCAGTCACAACACATTCATCAGACCAAAGGTGACATGTGCCTTTTCTAAAGTAAACTATCCCTCACTGATCTAAAACACCTGGTTGTCACAAAAGATACTGAAATTTAGACATAAAATTATAAAATATGTAAGAACTGCATAAAGATCAAACTTTGAAATCAATCTTCCCCAGACTCTACTTGCCTCCAAAGAGTAACTCAACAAATAGCATCAGAAATGGATAAACAAACAGAGTAGAGGATCAAAGCAGAGAATTAGTATTTGTGTGTTGGGCAACTATGGGATCACAGCAGGTCTGAGAGGAAGCCTACAAATGCATAAGTAAAATAGAGAAATTCCAACATGGTGCATTTTGAAGCCAGCTGCTCTAGCTTCCTTGAGCAAAACTTCATTTACTTTCATTTATAATGCCTGTGCTGGAAGTGATAATTACCTCAGCAAATTGTGAATAAACTAGTGCAAAGGCAAGTCTGTGCATTTCAGATCTTGCTGTAAAATGTCTAGCTTGGAAATCCAGCAGGAAACTTTCTCTGATGCAACCAAAACATATCAAGCCTAATCTTGTCACATTGTCAACATGCACAAACCATATCTTGCTCAGGTTTACATGGCTAATTTTATTAATTCTTTTTGTAAGCAGCCTACACAATACCCTTGTTGCAGCATATGAGTCTATGCCTGTACAGCATAAGAATCACAACACAGGTTGTATCACTGTTAAAACAAACCGAGCTGCAATGGTAAAGAAGAAAAAAATACCTACTTATCTTTAACTGGCAACTTTATTAACTACATAGTTACTAAATAATAAATAATAGTGGGTTGGCATTACAAGAATCAGCATAGATAGTGAGTGACACTGCACAGTTGATTAATTGTCACTTACGTACAACACTTCAGTCATGCTAGATCATTTTTGATACAAAGAATTCAGTAAAAAATTATTTTCTTCATTACAAGGTTTTGATTTATTAGAAAATCTTCTTTTATCCAAAGGGTGATCTACTGTCAAGAGACTTTTGCCTCTTAGTGTTTCAGTTATGTTTCCACTAAATTTAGTTATGTGACATCAAATAGCTCACTCAGATGTTTTAAAGGACTACAAGAAAATACTGCTAAGGAAAAGTGCAGAAAAAAATATAGTTTATTTCTGGAGGTCATTGAATGTGATAGATGTCATTTATGAATATCAGACAGCATCAAATAATACCCAAGAGACAAGACTGCAATATAAATGACAAACAAGTTCATGGTAAAGTCAAGCTACATATTGACCATACAATCCTTCTTTGGCTATATAGATAAGACTGCAAGTAACATAATATTAGATATTAGAATGCTTTCATGTCACTGGCCTTAGTGACATAAAAGAGGAAAACAGCTAAGAATGAGTGCAGTGTGGCATCTTACAACTGAGTCATCAATTTCAAAATTACTCAAATTATCACTGCACTAAAATAAAAAAAGAAAGGAGAAAGCTAAGATATTACAAAATTGTTAGAAAAAGTTTGTACAGAGCTGAACAGTTAACGAAATACGGCACTTCCAGCACGCAGCTGAGGACTTTAACAGCATTAGCTGATATTTTTAAGTTTGTATGGTGCGTAATAAGATCTGGTGCTAAATTTGCCAAAAATGCCACTGGAAAAACAGAAATAATTTTTCTTAGGATAACATCTTCAGATGCGTACTGTCCAAAAGAGCATTGTTATTCATCAGTTACGAGGAAAGACCATCAGATGATGTACATTCCATCAGATTTGCATTACAGAGACCACATAGTTCAGTTCAAAAGTATACTCTTTCACGACACTGAAAATTATCTATTTATTTGCAATTACTGTGCAGACACGTAAATTCAGGAATAACCTACCTGTAATTCATGTGAATTGAAAAATATCACAAGTATTAGCAACTTAATACTGTCAAGGCAAAAGAAGATATTTCTTCAGCTCCTGTTTTGCCCCTAAATGCAACTTTTTCATAATGTCAAGAATCTTTGCTTGTTTCAGACAGTTAATACAAATTACAGAATGCAGATTATGTTATTATTACAGTATACAGCTGGACGAAAATGCATATTCAAAGTTCAGTTACAGATGTGAGACATCCTCATCCTAGACATAAACACCTGAATCCCTTTCATCATTTCTAGAAATTACAACTCTCAGGAAAAAAATCTCAACCCTACAATAGTGTGATATAACATATAGTAAGAGGACACGTTTATTGAGATGTTGATTATCAGAAGGTTGTGTGGATTTTTCATACACATTTTATCAGAATAACATAGTTATTGAGGTCAAAATCATCAATAGAATGTGGTGTGACCAATACAAAATGGGCATTAGGGGCCGCCTTACACATGCAATTTTCCCAGAAGCTGTAGCCTGTAAAGCCTGTAAATCCTTATTCAAAGCCAGAATACATAGGTTACAACATACAATTAGATCAATATGCCTACAACACTCCTGCATTAAAGTTATTCCCAAATGGCTCAAGATTCCTTGGGTAGTTTCAAGTTAAAAGTTAAAAGTAGGATGCAAGTGAAAAGAACTATCAGTTTAAGGAAAATCCAATTGCTGACACAACTTAAATAACCATTCTCATCCTGAGCTACATACAAATAAGTGAACTGAAAGAAAAGTTGCATCTAATTGCAGCATTTTATTGAAACTTTTATCATCTGGAATCCATATGGGTCACAATGTCTTAATAAACAATAACACATTCTGTTTTGGTTTACTGAAAATTAACAGGGCATTTGGGAAAATATTATTATTGTAAAAGCCTGTTTTGCATTTGTTTGGCAATACTAGAGCTATCTAAGTGGAAAACAAGAGAACCTCTTTCTTTTTTTCCCTCTGTTGTTGATATTAGGAGAAAACAATGCAGCTGGTAACATTAATGATACCCTATATCCTCAACAAAGATGAAAGAGGTCAAACCAAGTTGTAATGGGCTTAGGCACATGAAACAGCCATACTGGATTGATTAGCTTAGTATCCAGACACGGGAAACCCATTTTTTTAAACAATATTCCATGCTATAGTCCAATAGGTCTGCAAAGTCTCAAGGCTTTGCATAAGGCAGTTTCCTTAATATAGTCAGCCCTAAAGCAGAATGCAGTGAAGGGCTGTTTCTGTTTTTGGCCTGCCAGACTTGGAGGGAAACAGGGAGAGGGAAAAGCAGACTGGATCATACAGCATCTATCACAGTATCACACTGGCTACTCTGTTGTGAGCATACTGGCAGCAACATTATATAGCCCTGTTTTCAGAGATATACAATTAAAACTCCATTATAATAATGTCTTCTTGGCTAAAATGCAGCAAACAAGTCCTTTCCAAAAGGGATTTATATTTTAATTAGAGAAAATCAGTTCATCTGTCTTTTGGAGAGTCAGAGAGGCTGGCTAAGGAAGACAAACAAAAGCAGATTTTTGGTGGTTTCTGCAGTTCTTTTGTTCTTCTTGAGGAATCAGTACCATGTCAATGTAATAACCATCATATAATAAGATCCATACCAAGAAATGAGGACTTCATTTGACAACTGATCAACACTGTCTTTAAAAATAGTTAACATTATTCCTCTGTAACTCTATAATCCAGATCCCTTTCATCTCTTACATTTAATATGAATAACGAAAAAAAAAAAGTCTATATTCCTAGAACCTAGATTTTTAGTTTTCTTGGCCCTTTTAGGATGCTCAGACCTTTACTGTTCTCACTATTGCTCTAGTCATCAGAGCACTGAAGATGCCAAAAGGCATGAAATCTCAGTAATATTTTCCTTTAAAATCACACAATTCCTTAGCACTGCACCATCACAGTACAGCTTATTGCACAATTGACCAATTAACCTGAGGATAACTCAAGAAGAAAGTGATATATAACATGTAGTGGTCCAGAAGGACAATGCCAGAATTTTTCTGACATTGTACAGTACTGAAAATAACTCAGCTCAGCCCTGTTCTTGAGACACTTCCCCTTATCCTGCAAGAGAAATTCATGGCTAGTTGGATTTAAGAGCTTCAGATAAATACTACCTTGTACTCAGGACAAAAACAGGACAAGAAAAATACTGGGAACACAGCGTTCATTTTGATTTCATTTTATCATGATTTGTCCCATGTCTCGAATACAATCTGTGCAGTATATTCAACTACAGATCCATCTATTTCGAGACCTTCTTTAGGACTATTAAGGAATATTAAGAAGAACATCATGAAGGCACCTGAGAAACATACTGACATTCAACTGTCCAATTTGCAGCTTGCAAACAGGCTCTTCTTCCAATGGCCAAATGGTCAGAAAAGCCCATTAATCATCAACATGGTAACCCCAAGCAAATGACAGAAACTTTTCAACAGCTATGAATTTCCACCACTCTTTTTTAAAATACTTTTTAATGTCCTCCCGTAAAACAGCAATTTAGCAAAGAATTTCAGAGAAGGCAATGTGCATAGAAACAAAAGCACTGAGAGTGACAAGAAGGAAAATTTTCCTACAGAAGGTCAATTTTAATTGATAAATAGAGGAAAACCCATTACTGACATTTTAAAAAATAACATAATGGAGCTTCTCAGAAATCCAACCACCATAACCTGGTTCTCTGTTCACTGCTGAGAATTTGAAAAAAAGGTGGGAGGGAAGGTGATATGCCTTTTAATCCTCTATAGTAACATAGAGGTAAGAGAAAAACAAGACAATAAAAATCCTTGTACGAAGGAAAAGCTCCACCCTAATTTATTTACAAAATAGCTAAATATATTCATAGCAAAAGCTGACAAATTACAAGTAAAACTTTCAAAAATAAAGGTTCATTAAAAAGTTTTAAGCTGGAGGGATTTCTTTAATCCTTTTGTCATTTGAGCAATATGTGATCAAAGGCATTTCATTTTCCCATTCCTCAAACGTTAAGTAAATATGTGGGCTTAGAAAAGAAATTCATGTAATTCATAGCAGGACAGAAAGTAGTACTTGTTACAGCAAATAATTAAGGCTAAAGTATTAGAGGTGGGAATGAGGGGCACAGAGCCTGATTTTCTAAACAAAGACATGATTAATTTTTTTCAAAGACTGGAAAAAAATTCCCCAAACCGTTCTTCTCTATACATCCATATGTGCCAACTTTTCATCACATTCATTATTTTTATTGGCCAGCATGTTTCCCATCTACTTAAGAATAAGCAGAGGGGAACTAATTAATGTCTGCTCTACTTTGGTGCTGTTCTTTCTCCAGCCCACCTGAACAATGCCACCAAAACTGTCCTGCTTCCCACACGGGCTGAGGAGAGCCCCTCTTCCTGCACCAGTGGCCACTGGGCTTCTGTCCAGCTGCCCTTTGCATTCAGGGCCCTTAATGGCCCTGACCAGCTGCCCTGGGCCTCCCCAGCCACTGCTGCCCATGGACCTGGGCCCCATTTCGACTCGGCCCAGGGTCTTCAGCTGCAGAGCTGCCCCTGCCTGTCCACGGAGCCTGTGGATCCTCACCTATGGACTGGCATCCCACCTTGACCTTGGACTTGTCCCATCTCCATGGACCTGCCTCACAATCATGGGGCTGTGTCCAACCCTGGCTGCCCAGCTGAGACTCAGGGCTGACCCTGGCCTGCAGAATGGCTTCCCACCTTGCCTCCAGACCTGCCACATCACTTGCTTTGGGCTGTCCCCAGCCTGCCCTGCTCCCTGGCTGGGGTGGTGGGACTGATCCCAGCTGCCAGGCCCTGGAGAGCTCCCTCCGCTCCTGTCCCTCAGGCAGCTCAGGAACAGCCAGAGCTGGGCTCCAGGAGGAGCAGCCTGGCCTCTGCCCACAGCCCAGCACCAGCCCAGCGCCAGCAACACCCGGCACAGGCAGGACTCAGTGTCTGCTAGGACATTTATGAGTCCTTCTCTCCACACAAGCAGGAGAGGAAGAGTGGCTTTTACGGGGGGGTTGAGATTCCCCGGCCAGAAAAGAAAACATAAGAACAGCTGAGCTGTCCTTGGAGAAGTACCAGCAGCCCCAAGCAGCTGTGCCTAGCTGTGTACCTACTTAAGAAAGCTCCTCCATGGGAAGATGAATGGGATTTATCTCAGCTGCCAACTGTGCAGGATCCTCCCTCTGAACAGGAGAGCAGAGGCAAAACACTGCTTGAAGGAATGAGGCACCAGATCTAGTCATGAGTCAGCCACATCTGGGTATACTCGGCTCCTTTTGTTCTGGTAATTATTTCACTTTTGCATTGCAGGAGTCCTCATGTGCTCTTAACTAGACTCCAGTTCTGCTTTTCCCACACCAACAATGTACATCCTATTTTGACTATTGTACATGATGTTTCAGAAAACCAGCACTACACAAGAGATTGTAGGAGTGTCAGTAGGAACTTGTAGGAACAAGGTGAAATGCCAGGCTGGCAGGGCACAGCAGAGCATGCACCACCAACAGGGTATTAAACCTGTGAGTCATTGATGTCCAAATGACAGATCAGATCCATGAGACCTGGAAGAAAAGGGAAGAGAGGTGTATTAGGACACTATTTAGCAAGTAACCCCATACTGCGCCTCTCAGTAGATCCTCAGACTGTTCCCATTCCACATTCAGTGCAACACTTCAGTTGTCAAAAACTTTCAACTGATGAAAATCCTATAGATTTGGGAAAAAGAGACCATCCACCTATAGTTGCACTGAAGAACTAGCCAAGGAGGAGGGTGTCTAAAAGCAAGCCCAAAACAAGATTTTAAGAATGACTCTAAATATCACGAGCAGCTATTAGACCAAAGTGAGAGCAAAAACCCCACGACACCACTAGGAAAACTCAACTGGAACTTTAGCAGACACAATTTCAGCAAAAAAAAAAAAGGACTGGTCATCAAGATGGAAGAGACCCAAAATGGAACAAGTTTAGATTACCAGAGAGGAGCTCATGGCAAGAGCTGTGAACATCATGCTCAGTGAGTTTGGATACGTAAGCTAGGAGAGAAACGGCAGGATAATTGGGAACATAGAAGGTACTTCACTTATTGAGCACAAGAGAACAGGCTGTGCCTACTTTATGACAGGGAATAGTCCAAAATAAAACAAGAAGATTGAGTGAGACTGAGGCAAGAGAGGACAGACAGTAAGCCTGAATGCAAGCCTCTACAGCTGGAATAAGATCTACAAATTAACAAATAAATTAAAAACAGAGACATCTCAAAATCGGCAGCAAGGTGGAAAAAAAATCCTGCAGAATTATTTCACATCTGCCACCAACATAAAATATACAGACTTGTTACAGCCAGAATATTAAAAAAAAACATATGCATCATGTCAACTATAATTAAATGGCAATAAAGGTGGGAATAGGCAAAGGGATAGTAAATCTGAAAAACAGCAAAAGGAGGAAGATAAAATTTCTTTTTAATTAAAATGGATTCATAGTGTCACCAAGTAACTTGTTCTTTAAACTTTACCAGCCGTGCAATAATAAGCTGTAAGAATACCAATAGATCTCTACTGTGCTTCAAGCCTTACCCTTCCTGCTCACCATTACAACCTGGGAGAGATCTTGAAATAGACCATTATAGCTGAAGTATTTAGCCATGTTTTTCTTTAAGCCTCCTTTTTCACTTAAAAAACTCCTCCTTCCCCTAAATTTTAATGTAGTCAGAATGTCTATTACAGGCTTGTATTCTCCTTTGTTGCTGAACGGACCTGAATGTTTTCTTGCTTTCAGCTTTTACAGATTTGTTCTTCATTCTTATTTTCTCCCTGAAGCAACATTAGCATTGTTTCCATTTCCTAGCCTGCCTACTCTTGAATTCTCAACATCTCCTTCTCAGGCAACATCTCACACTGTTGCCTTCTGTAACACTGCAGCATTAACCTATTTTTCCTCCTTGGCAAAAGAAACACTGGAGTTCTCTGGAGTACACTGATTCAGAAATTTGCCCTGTGAATGACTTCCTGAGGTTCTTAATTAGATATGTTGAAGAAGTCACTGAAATCATGGACCTGTGTCCTAGAGAAAACCAGACTACTCACTTTTCAGCCCACAGGAAAATCCCCATGAAATCCCAAAATAAGCAGCTCAGAGGAAAAGGCTTTCTTTTATTTTTAGCTTTTTTTTTTTTTTTTAGCTACTACAGAGATATGTAATTTAGGTTGTTTGGCTAATACAGCTGAAAAATAAGCTGAGAATTCAGCTGAGTTGAGACTGACAATTTCCATAGTCCTCTATGAGTATTTTCAAACAAACACAGACAAACATTAATACATTGTGTTACATACTCTGCATCAACAGACCAACAGAAGGATAAATATTACTCATTTTGCAAGGAAAAACGTCAACCATTTTTTCTTCAATAAAATGAGTTCCTGTAATTTTGTGGAAGCAAGAGGGTATATGAATACCCAAAGACTCAAGAGCTCAAACTGCTACCAGGGGCTATAACAAAGAAGAAAAGTTTAAAGTAAACAAGCTACAATACAGCCAGTCCTGTCGGACAAATACTGCAACAGCAGTTAATCTCTAAAAAGTTCCTCTCCCTGAGACTAATGCAAATGGCAAAACCGGGCAGTTTCACACAGGATTTACTATAAAAAGCAGCCATGGCAGGTGAATCTAATGTTACTGCTCAGGATCACTTTTCCCCCAACATTACCAAGGAAAACACAGGATAAACTCATGCCTGCTCATGTAACACCTTTAGTAGTCTTATGGCTTGCTCCATTTTTCTACACATTGGTAGGGATCCCGCTTCATGCTATGAGAAGCTGGGCAGGCCAAGGACAAAGGTTCAAAACTGTTCCTGGACAATCTGCATTTCTTAGCTGCTGCTAAAGCCTTTGGAACCTCTGATTAATCTTCCTTGAGGAAAACTGCAGTCAGCACTTGTACCTCAAGGGCAACAAACTCTGTTAATGCACTATTTCAAGAGACCTATTAGAGTCTGAAATCTCAAATCACAGACCTTCTCCCTGAGTGGCTCACATTACTTTCAGCCTTTCAGGATCTAAGGGTGTGGTTTGGGGATCAATTTAAATTGATCTAAATGTGGACCACTGCCAGACAGACAATCCTGTATCTGCACCTATCAGGCTATGCAGGGAGTTAGTATAACTGAGCGTCTCTTATTTGTTGGAATAATTCGTAGTCAGATCATTTCCCAGTTCAAGCCACGGCATGATGACAGAGAATGGCACTAAAGAAGCAGAAATGCACAACTGGCACATGCAGCCCAGACTTGAATCTCCTTGAACTTCCCATCAAACAGCACCCTACACTGGGCATCTGGGAGGATTATTAATTTGAGATGGAATAAAACATACTATACATACTAAAATCTGTGTGTCTTCTTCTCCAAAGGATCCTTAATTATTTCATAGAAGCTTTCAGCAAAATGATAGTATTATGAGCTGACTACAGAACTGGTTTCATTATATGCTTCTTAGGTCAGTATGCAAAATGCCTTAAGAATCTCTGTTCCATGACAGCCCTGAGAGAATCTCTGTCCACAGAACACAATCACACTACAAATCACAGCAAATGGTACTCAAAAGTTCAGCTGTTCAGAATCTGTTTTGTGGGTTTCTTTATTTATTTGGACATACCATCTTCTTTTCCCTTCATATAAATTCTTTTTCTTATTTTACCATGAAGCAGAGTCAATACAGTAAAAGTCTTTAGTCTATTTGCCACTTGGGACCCACTCAGACAAAGATAACAGGAAAGCTTTTGAAGTACCTCTTGCTTAAACTCTTCTTCAAGTTTATAAAAAATGTCCACATTGTCTATAAGGAATGAAAAAATGAAAGAATAGATATGTCTGCTTTATTCATAACTAGATCACAGTTATCTAACTTGCAATTATGTGAAAATGAAGTTTATCTATATTTTATACTATTTATTTAGTATGTTATCAGGGTTTTTTCCCTAATGCAGCCAAGTAGTTCCAGAAGTTATTGCATATGGAGTTAACACATTGTCTGACGACTCATCAAACAGAAACAAGTAATAAAACTCCAAGTGTTTAGTTAAATTTAATTTACAACTAAGCAAAACAGTGTTTATTGGAACAAAAAAGGTCATTAGTGTCTTACTAGGAAGCAATTAAAATAACAGATCAAAGCCATTCATCAAATCACAAAACAGATGCTAAGCTTTACTGTAAGAGATTTAGAAGCAGTTGTGTATGTAACAGAAGTCCACAAACTATGCTGTACCTTCTGTGACCACAGGGAAGCGGCTGACAAACAAGATTTACCACATACTAGATTTAACTGTGATTCTCCAGCTCCAGACGTGTTCACTTACTCATCTGGAGGCTCAACGTGAAGGTTTTGAAGCAACTAAGATGCAGTATCTATATTTTTAACATTAAAATTATTCTAACCCAATGAAAATAGTTATCATGCTCTTGGCAAACCATTCGATCCTCAACACTGAGTTCTGTTTTAGCAGTACAGTGAAAATATCAACTGCCACTAGAAAATAACTGAAAAAAGTTTTCAGCAGTTTGATCAAGTAACCTGTACTTTACATATTTTCTTCAGTACAGGACTGAACCAAAACACTCTTGGCCTCCTAAACTTCAGGTACATCAACTTTCTCTACAAATTTTAAATAAAAATAGTTGCATAAAAAGGCAGGGAAATGAGGATATTGGAATTCTGTTTGTAATAGTTTCCTTGTTTCCTTAATTCATTGTTTAAAATCCCTGATAATTAATTGATACTCTCCTGTTACAAATTTAGGAAATGTGTGTCTTGAGATGACTTCATGATGTCATATCCCCTATTGTCTGCCCTATGCCAGACATGAGTTCAGTGCCTTTAAAGCTAGCTCCAGGAGAGGGGGAAGAGCAGGTGGAATTCTTTCGGCAGTTTGTGTTCAAAACAGGTGGCTGGCTTCTTCTGCTGGCTTCTTGGCTGCTCAGCCTCTGCAGCAGGGAAGAGAGTGGCATTCTCTTGTTTTTTAGCTAGCTTCTTGTTTATTAGCTAAAGCATGGAGCCCTGGGACTTTGGCTTCTTCTTCTTCTCTTCTGGACTGTTCAGCAACACCAGAACATACCGGAAGGCCTTACACTGTGGCCCAGAGGGGCCCATGCCGAACCCCAGCTCTGGAGAGGAGAGAGCCACACCCACAAAGGACTTTGAATTTTACCAGGTTCTCTCCACAGCGAGAGGTTTTATTATTTGACATTAGTCTTTTTCCCATGCCTGCATGCACTTTTGCTTGTTAAATAAATAGGTTTTTCTCATTTTCCTCCAAGGAAAATTCTTTCTGAACTTGGTGGGGGAGGGGTGGCTGTAACCTGCCTTCTATCAGAGGACGTTCCTTTCGGACATTCTTCCAATTTGTCTCAAACCAAGACAGTGTCTATAAAATCTTAAAATCTCTGCTTAGAATAACACAGGCACTCCATATATGTACATCCATGTCAGACTGCAAAACCTTTTTTCTATATACACCTCAACCATTGTCTTCTTACCACCAAATTTGTTCAGAAATTACAGTGTATACCCAAGCTGAATCAAGGCAGAACTCGAACCAGAACTGAGTTGCAATAAAACAGCCCCAACTCATCTGTGATACAAGTAGAGCTGCCCAAAAGCCTGCAGTTGCTCGGTTGGTTTGGGTTTTTTGAGAGGGGGAATAATTGCAGCCCAAATTCCCTGATACAGTTCAGGTTCAGCTAAGGTCCAGTTAACAAAGCTTTATGAAGATATTTCTGAGTGCCTCTGCAGGTATCAGGCCAAATCAGTGACAGACATGTCAGAAGGAGATTTGATTCATACAAAGCCTCTAAGGATTTATTTTCCACCACTGGATTCTTCCATTATCCAGTGTATCCTAGACCCCACTACCCTGGATAAGAGGGTTGACTGCCTAAATGGAGAAAGAGACCCCAAAGAAGAAGTTTTTACACTTGGGGAAAAGATTTTCTCTTAGTTAGTGATCAGCACACAGTCAGAAGCAAGTCAAAAGACTGTCCCTGGATTTTGTCATGCGAAAACTGGTCATAAAGTTAAATGATAGCAACTGTCACTTCTACCCTCAGGGGGGCTCCTCTGCCTGTACCAACCACCAACTCAAGACCCTCCCAGTGAAGATTCCCTACTGGTTTTCACCAATTCTTAAAAATGAATTGGGAATTTGTTGAAGAATGCCCTTAAGCATATCAAGTGGGGATTCTCATTAACAAATAACAAAGGCAAATGCCATATGCTCTGCAAGCAGCTTTTAACCAAGCTTAGGATTACTGATTAAGAGAAAAGAGCAGAAACTACCGAATTCCAACCACTAGTGTTTCACCTCAGTTTTCTCTGAGCAATCATCATCTATATTCAAACTCTGAAGGAATGAGGTTGACCAACTGGGCTACACACACAGTGTAATCGAAGGATACCTGACTCAGTAATGGATATCTGTGGGAATTAGCTTGCACATCAAAAGTAATCTAAACATGACACTAAGTTCCATCTAAGCTAATGTATTCTGTTTCTTAGAAAACTCAATTAGACTATGCTAAGCTGAGTGCTGTCACAGAGAGACCACTTATGGTATCCAGCCTGGCTTGTTTCAAATTAACTTGGGTATCTGTATACTAAATTGTGCTGTGTAGCAAGATGAACAAGTAATATAGTTCTACTGTTATCAGTGTAATGAGATATTAAGTTTTTACATCACAGGTTCTCAAGAACCTAATTAATAATAGTCACAGTTTTTTAATTTCATTTTGTAACAGTAGGAATTAATTTTGGTCTGCATTAATGTAATCCATAGGCAGCAGATATCTTTACCAATGTATCTTCTTACCTGTGAAAGGAGAAGATGATACAACAGAAGAACACCTTGCAGTAGCCCAACTTGAGTAATGATCCACTGGAATGAAAGCCAGTGGTGAAGGGAGATGCTAGAGTAAAAGTCAGCCACATAATTGCTTTTTATGGAATCTAGCTTTGACATTGTACCCCACCACCTCACCCCAAGATGTGATTTTAGCCCAATCACATATTCTTTCCATATAGTATTTGGCAGCTCTGCATAAGAATCTTGTAAGCAGCAGATTCAATAATGGTAACAAAAGATTAATTAAGAAGAACAAAATTTGTGTTGTTCTTCTAGAAATGTTACTATATTTCTTGCTTTTTAAGGGCTTTGGTGTTTTCTGGATGCATCTGAATCTTCTGAATTATTTTGTTATATCTGTGGGAGTTCAGTCCTTTGCTTATTGGCTGTCATCTTGCATTTCAGCCCGCTGATTGACAGAGCAACTAGAATATACAAGCAAAAAATCAATAATTCAGGACCTCCAGACAGACCACTGCTGCTCTTAAAAGTAACTGGTTTACTGGTTGCAGTGGCAGTCGCTGATCAGAAAATATAAAACCAGCCAGCCACAAATAGAAACAATTTAAAGATGCACTGTTTCTTTGCGTGAAAGGGTTTTTATATTAGAGCCCTGTGTTTAAATTCTCTTATACTTTTCTCTAAAGGCATACTAGGGAAAGGATGATGGGAAAAAAAAGAGGAAGGGGAGGGAAAAGAAAATTATTTTAAAAGCTGTGAAGATTTGTGTGCTCTTGTTTTCCTATCGCCATGCTAACCTTCAACCCTCCTTAAGATTTTGGGATTCTACATGTAAATTTATTCTTTAACATAACACTTTACTTGTTCCTGAATGAGTGACACTCCTGTAGCATCCAGCCTTACTACTTACAAGTATGGCATTTTACTGCTAGCACATTCTGTCACACTCTACCTTCTAGTTTTACAGTACTCTAATTGCAGTCCGCGGGCCATCAGTGCTGTTCTGCCACTGCAGCTGGGGGTCAGCTGCAAGAGACCTCTACCTGTTAGGACCTCCTGCTGAGTTACTGGTTATTAAGGTACTGCAACTTCACTCTAGTATGAAAATAATATAGAACTAACATAATGAATAGTTTTCATGGAGGGAAGACAACTTCTCTCACTCAAATGCATCTTCCTTAATAATGGTTCTCAAACGTGAATGTTTCTTACTTCCTCTTAACTAAAAAAAAAGGCAAAAAAAACCTGTAGTGGTTCACTGAGAACAAAAATTATTTTTTAATTAATATCAAAACAATTATTATTATTAGATGCAGAAACGTCTTTTTAATTTTCTGATATAAGCATATCTTTCCACAGATTGACAGTTAGACAACATCAGTGCAAAGACTTCTCAACAGTTCTATTTTACCCCTTTATAAGGTAAAACAGGCAGTGACCTTGGTATTAATAAAATATTATACATATGGATATTTAACATGTATAGTGATGAACAAAAGGGACCAGGAACTAAGGACACCTTACTGCTGAGACAGAAAAAGCAACCCAGCTCAACTACAGTAGCATTTCTGACTTCACTCTGTGAAAGGCCACGGAAGGTAAACCATATATGAATAGCAAATGGGAAATTGAATTTGGTGAACAAATATCTGGCAAATAAGCCTTTCATAGAGCCTTGTTATTCAAAAATTTTACAACTGTGTAGGCTTGGAATTTTCTAATTGAATGTTGGGAGTTTTCCCACCATGGAATATTAATTAATTGAACCTGAAAGCATATACAGTCAGTTCTAAGAAATCTACTACTATAAATACTTTTTGGAAAAGCTGTCCCATTTCAGTTTTTCACACTGAAAATTTGTTCGTTTCTTCAGCTGACAAGAACTTCGTGTTTTTAAATAGATGTTTTTAAATTAAAAATAAAATATGTGTAAAAATCTTTAAATATTAAAAAAAAAATCTACAGGAAAACAAAGTACTCCAATAAAATTTATCAAGATTTTGAATTAGCATGTTGTTTGGCAATTCAATGCTTTGCCTAAAATATTGCCCCGGTATAAAAATATCTTTCTTTGCTTATTTCACTTTTAAAACTCATGCTTTATATCTTCGAGGGAGATGCTTCTAGCCCTCCACTGCACTCCGGTGAGACCCCACCTGGAGCAATGCCTTTAGCTCTGGGGTCCTCAGCACAGGAAGGACATTGATCTGTTGGTGCAAGTCCAAAGAAGGCCACAAAAATTATCAGAGAGCTGGAGAACCTCTGCTATGGCGAAAGGCTGAAAGAATTGGGGTTGTTCAGCCTGGAGAATTAGAAGGCTCCTGGTGACCTTGCAGCACCTTCTGGTACCTGAAGGAGGCCCACAAAAGAGATGGAGAGGAACTTTTTACAAGGGCATGGAGTGATAGGACAAGGGAGAATGGCTTTAAACTGAAAGAGAATAGGTTAAGATTATATATTAGGAAGAAATTCTTTCCTATGAGGGTAGTGAGGCACTGGAACAGGTTGCCCAGAGAAGACAGAGATGTCCATCTCTGGAAGTGTTCAAGACCAGGTTGGATGGGGCTTGGAACAACCTGGTCTAGGGGAAGGTGGTCCTGCCCATGGCAGGGTGTTGGAACAAGATGATCTTTCAGGTCTCTTTCAACCCAAACAATTCTATGACTCTATCATCTAATCTAATCCTGTTAGATTATTTAAATATTTGTATATAGATGCAAATTCACTCATGGAACCACAACCATTTTAAAAATCAGCTGAATCTGGCCCTGTCTTTATCACTGCCTTTGGCAAACTGACCTGTTCTTACTGCAGTAGAGGTTAGCTTCAGCCAAGTTTACCTTTAATGACAGGAATTATTTATATAAATAGGCACAAAGTTTTGTGGCAGAATTCTTAATGGCTTTTGATTATAAGCTACCTTCTTCTAAATCTGCAAATATCAACTTTTCCTTCTACTAAATGATGCATTTCCTTTTTGTTTGGTTCAGATGGACATGCTTTATTTAGTGTCTTTGACCATGGGAAGGTCACACAGAAGATCAACAGAAAGTAAACAGGCTGTTTCCACCACAGACACAGATTAGAACATGTCATTTCTTATGGCTAAAAGATTAAAATCTTCAGCATATTTGTAGCAATTTGTGGCATGTGTTGCTTTTACCACATTCAACTAACAATACTAAATTACTTGGTTTGGTTAGTTATACACTCATCAAAATCATCAGTTTAGCTGCAGCATCACAGAGCTCAGTACTAGTCCATACATCCCTGACACATGCGTGCTTATTGCCTCAAACTCCAATAGAGTTTTGTTGCTTACAGTGAACAATCATTTTCTTATCTTGTATTACTTTTTATTTTAGTGCCGTATAATGCAGCTGCATAACTGTACAGTGTGGTGTCAGTGCTGGATTTAGCCAACAATCCATCACAGTTAACATCTAGCTCAGAAGTTTCAAGGGTCTGAGGTGTCTTATCAGGAAGTGAGAGCCCAAGTACCTGTATTTTCGTAAAAAAAACAGCAGATCACACTTCTTGAAGAGAAGAAGGAGGATGTTTTCAAATTTCTATCTAAATTTCATATTTAAAAAAAGAAAATATAATTTTTTATAACCTATATTAAAACACACACTAGTCTTTCTTTGTGACAGAAAGACTATCTCTTCAGAGAATTTAAACTTGTCTGCATCAGGCGGGTTTAAAATGAATATTTCGTTCAGCATTTAGACAAAAGAACCCTTTACATATTTGAGTATGATAAGCTGAAAAATAGAAGTTCAAACCACTTGAAAGAATAATGGTTTTCTGAAGACTGCTAAACATTAAACTACAGTCATATCAAAATACTGATCGCATCTATAGACCTTTAAGAAAATTATACACTGGCTGCTCATTCTAACTTTTTTCCTTATTATTCAACAACACATAATATCCTATTGACCCAGAGTTGAATACAATAAGTAAAAATTATCTAGAGATTGAAATTCACATGACTGTGGAATATAGTGTGGTTGAAACCACATTTTTTAATCTGAAGATCCATGAAATAATTTCTGTGATAACTGCTAAGAGTTAAAAATATTGTTTTAAATGTCACAAAATCCATAATCAAGGAAAAATTAATCAACCTTAGTGGAAAAAGACTTACAGGGAAAGTAAAAGCATGTGTAAAAATAAATAATTAAAGTAAAAAAGGGAACATAGATAGCAATTAATATAAATTAAGAATCAGGAGATTGCTAGAATGCTTGAGGTTAATATCAATGAGAAATCAATGGCCAACACAATTAAGGACAATAAGGATTTTTCAAAGCACATTAGCAACAAAATGCATTCTAACAGCAGTATTAGTACAGTAATAGATTAATACGGTAGAAAGGCCATTAAAAAACAAACAGCACAGAAAGGCTCACAAAGTAGTTTCATTCTGAATTTGGGAGAATTCCAATACGATTCAATACTGTCAAGAAAATATACTACCAACAAGAAGTGATTTAGGGAAGTAATACTGAGTAGCTACCACACTAAGATTTCTTTTCAGATCAGCACAAATAGAAAACTCTGATCCAAGAGCTGGAGAAAAGCTTATTTTGTTGCTGGTAAATTCAAGGAACTTCCTAAAGAAAGCTCTTAAAAATAATGGCATATTTGTAACTTTAAAAGTTGTGGTATGACCTGATGAAGGGAGTGGATATGATCTCAGACACAGGCACGAGTCACGTTAGAGCTGTTTGTGTTTCACTTTAAATAAAGATTTAGAAAAGATCAGTGGAATATTCAAAATTTATTAACTGATAGAACTCAAAATACAACTGCAAGTGGACAATCCATTGTATGGGTGCTTTGAGCTCCTACAGTGACCAAATTTTGGCCATATAAGAATTATTTAGCATTTTTATCAGTCCCTGTAGGAAAACATAGACTCTTTACCTGTCAAGCTGACCAGCAATGAGGATTTTGGCACAAGTCAGTAATGAAGAGAAGAGCTCAGATCACTGAAGTGAATGGGGCACAAAGCAATTCTATTAATTTCAACATGGTCAAATGTAGGGTAAAAAGCCTAGGAACAAATAATTATAGGATATCTCTGCCTTCTTCTGTTGAGCAGGCAGAGGTACAACACAATCCCCAGCTGGAAGCTGAGCGGTAAATCCTAATTTAAAATAAATTGCTGATTTCTACCACGAGGTAAAAGAAAATAGGGTAGAAGCCTTCCAGCAGTGGTGGTGGATTCTCTACTGCTAGATCTAGTCAAATCACAGCTGGACAGTTTAAGGCACAGAGTTTATTCACAATGGAAATGAACTTAGGGAACATTTATGCTGTGCTGTCAGCTCACATATAATCCTCTTCCAAAAGCAAGGTGCAGCCATGAGCTGGAAGACTCCTTGCTATTCCTGGGCATACAGCCAATTCAATGGTCTTGATAGGATATAAATGGTCTGCAGCTCACAGACCTGGGCCAGCATTTCCACTGCCAGTTTTATTTATAGCTTTGCCACATTCATTAAACAAAGTCACAGAACATCTCCAGCACAAGTTAAAAGGACGGAAGCATTGAACGTTAGCTGACATCACTCTGAAAGTTTCTTTCCAAACAGTTGCAATGTTGTTACTCTAGGGCAAAATCCTGCCCTCTGTACTGGCTCTTCGCTGAAACAGGAGTCCCAGAAAAAAATGTCTCTAAAGACAAACAAGAGCCAGTGGTTTATACACACCCAGAACCCAAACACCAGTGTACTGTGAGTGCTGACAGAGGTGAATGAGGATTGCTGCAGATATAGTACCCAAATGTGAAAACCCACTGCTGCCTTAACGCTTACAGGGCTTCTTTGAAGTAAATTTGTTATTTGGTAAGATCTCTTGCCATCTGAAATACATGTGCCTTACAAGTTAGTCAGTAGAAAACAGCTAAATATCCAAACATACTGAAATCTGGATCATAACACATTCATTAATGAGGAGTAGCAAAAGAACAAAAGAACTGCCTTGTATGGAGCAGAACAGTAGCGGCCCATTTCCTCTGTACAACAGCAATATTAGACTCTGTTCTGCCAACAGCTTTGAAAACTATAAATTGACATCTCCCCCACTGTAATGCTTAAGCATATTTTGAGGTTCACAACTGGAAAGTTTATTAACTGGTTGAGGAACACAAATTTCTTTGTTTTATAAGGAGATATTCAGTAAAAACCAGTCTTCAGGGTAAAAACACTCTCTAGTGACACACATTTCAGACCTGTTGCTCCCAGTACACCCTGGAGACAATCAGATAGCAGCTCATAGAACCAAAATATTCTGTGTTGGACAAGAGTCATCTGATAAGCTTCTTAATACTAATTTTCTGTTTCTCATATAATCATGAAGCATGCCTAACCCATATCTCCTTCTTTGTTTTAAAGAGCCATCACTTCAGCCATTCACTGTTCAATCTCTGTTTAGCACCTTGACATTAGACTACACCTATGGGTGTGTGCCAACCAGAATTACAACATGGGAATGGATAAATCACAAGTACAAAATACTCAGAATCCTTATTACTCTAATTATTGTTGTAATTGTTTTAACAGATGTTTAAAAAAAAAAAAAAAACAGTAAGAGCTGGAAGAGTAATAAAGAAATTAGGTTTCACAGCCATATTCATAAGCCTTACATAATAAGTAGAAGGAAGGCAACAGAGGATATAAAAAATATGAGGAAAAAACCATCCTAAATCCTTACTGAAAGAGAAAAGGGCACAAAAGAACTGTCCTACTACAGCTTATTTCTACCTGTCACTAAACTTTCATCCATCTTGAATTCTTCTTGACCTCTTCAAATAACGTGACATTTTTACCATTAACTGCAATAGACTTTGTTCAACTGAAAAAGGTGGAAACAGCCAGCAAAAGGCTTTCCAAGCATTCTCCTATCTTAAACAAGCCCAAAGGACTATTCAAAACTATTGTACCATCCTCACTGGCTATGGTAACAAAACGTTTAATTCCCCACAGTTGTCAAACAACATGTTTAAGACTCATGCAAGAAATGGATGTTAAAAGAAAAGTTCTTTTCCAACAAAAGGAAAAGCTCTTTGAAGGAAATGCTGCACCTCAGTGCTACTATCTTTGATCTGTGATTGGTACCTCTAGCAGAGGTACACTTGACACTTTAAATATTGATGAGATATTTGCTGAGCTGCCATTAAAAGCCAAGGCTTCACTTTCTAGTGAAAGAAAAACACAAGCTTCAAAGACTCTGGAGAGGTCCTGATCTCAAGAGCCTTTAAAGAAGCTGAAAGTATATCAAACCAAGGGAAGAGGGATCACCCTGTCTTGGTTTGATATGCCATAACACCACTTGTTATACACAATGGTTTGGAAGTATTTTAAAGTATGAAGCCTCTTTTGTAGCTACCATTCCCCTACCTAGGGTGCTGAAGAAGAAAATCATTCTCTTTTTATAAAGATAATACACATTAACACATAGTATGTATACTAGAAATAATTTTGTATGGTTTTGTTCTTTGACTGTGTGGATAACTCTGATTTCAGGTTTACTATTTCTGAGACACGTGAAAAAATACATCTGAATAATTCTGACAGATTAAAGTTCAGCAACCAGGCTACGTTATATCTGAAACAGCCAGTAAAAGGGGAAATTTCACGGTCAAATGCATCAGCTCACTCTATGCAGATGAAGTAAAAGTGATTGTCAGGGGCCAATAAAGCATTCAGCTAAGTTTTCTTGCCTGTTCCACTGTGATTTCATCCATATGTCCTTCCAAGCTTCATTATTATTGGTGTAACTGTCAGGAAAGGCATGCTACCTACGGAAAGATGAAGGATAATGAACTAAAATTAAGCTACCAGCCATCTTTTTGTAACATTAATACAGACAATGACTGTAATAGATAAAGAAAGCACACAGAGGAACTTTTGATCTTTGGTCTCAACTGGCCTATAGTCTCTAAGTCTCTTGAAAGAAGGCAGGTGTGAAACACTGCCCAAAATCTTACTGGAGCTGGACTTTCTTATTGCTGGCCAGGGAAGCTGGAGGGCTACGAGATGCTCCACTGCTATTCAGCATTCTGAGCAGGTAGGCAGTAAGAAGGGTGAATTTGTGGCCATTGTCCCTGCATGTAAGCTGAGCAAGGAAGAATAGCAAAAGAAGTTGCTGAGAGAGGAGAAGACTAATCCAGCTTATTTCTCCACAGAGTAAGGGAAAATATGGGTGATCTGTAACTCCACTTTATGAGAACATTGCAAAGTGCTCGTTCAGCATGTATGATTTTCTTTAAAAA
The DNA here is from genome assembly GCA_013399875.1 of Gymnorhina tibicen. Lineage (NCBI taxonomy): Eukaryota > Metazoa > Chordata > Aves > Passeriformes > Artamidae > Gymnorhina > Gymnorhina tibicen. The sequence goes on along the minus strand of VXAZ01005363.1, from coordinate 1,099,177 downwards.
GTAAATGAAGAACAAGTCTCTTTCAATATAAAAGACAAAGCTGCAATCAAAAACTGCAACTCTTTAGTTTTTTAATTAGTCACAAAAAGGAAAAATAAAAAAATAACCATTACAAAGCCAGTTGAAATATTGTGAAATACTTCTTCCAGCATTGTAAAGTACATTTGGCCAGGAGACAGTGCCATTTTCAACACTGAGGAAAAGGCAGTAAAAATGTCATATTACTTCCCAAAGTTTATTTTCACATATTGTTTTTTCTATCTCGATTTTAAAAGAGAAAAAAATCTGAGCATTGGCAGACAGTTAACTTAGAGACTCATCACTGCACTTTTTACTATAACTTTAGGAAAAGAATTATGGAATAAACTCTGAAAATAAGATATATCTGAGCAATCACAGATGGTATTCCAAAGACCTCCATCCAATACCCTGCATGTAAGCCCAGGTATTCTGTGTGCTCCTGCCGGCAGCAATTTGCCCAAGTGCTTATGCATAGCACTGCTGTATATTGTAGTCATGTTAGGACAATAAATCATAAAAAAAAATACTGGCTTCACCATTAGCATGTGCTAGAGGATAAAAGTATGAAAATTAAATTTTCTTTTTGACTGACATTAAATTAGAAGTGAACTGAGCAAAAAAGCTTGAGTGCAATTAATAATTGACTTCAAGATTAAATGAAGATTAAAACTTATTTAAAATCATACTGAAGAAGAGACAGTAATATTATCTGCCTTTGGTATCACAGTGCTATAAAAAGTTACCTGAAAGAGCCACTTTAGTTAATTTCTCTGTAGAACAGGAGAAAAATATGATTTAGTACAATTAGAACAATATATTATGAATCTTTGCACATTTAGAAGTGAAACTTGTTATTCTGTTTTCATATCCATTTTATCCCTAGAAACCTTTTCTTAGAAGCAATTGCAATTTACACTATGTGTGAGAGCATATTCACATTTACAAATGGAAACAAAGGTATGTTATTATAGAGATCTGCCAAGACATGCTGCATGGTTTTCTTCACAATGCAAACCAGCTGCATTTTACTCTGAGGCAGCCTGAGAATGGCTACTCACAATAAAAGTTTCAATAGAAGCATCTTAGGATTTTTCAAAGGGCATTCATACAATTAGCTTTTCAATTCCAGTTGCATTAATAAAACCAAAAAGCCTTGGTGCCAGATCCTCGCAGACAAGTGGGCAAAACTCACTTTTACATACTAATCTTACCAGCTAATCTTACTCCAACAGAAGACCATGCATTTTGGTAAAGATCTGAAGTTTTTAAAAAAAATCACACCCTCTGCACTAGAGAACTAACTTCATTAACTCCTCTTAGTGGAGATTTAAAAATTTGGTCTCATGAAATGGATATCAGCCATTAGGTGAATATTAGACAATATGTGCTCAGCAGTACTCCAATCTAATAGCTGCCCCAGCTGAATCAGTATAATGGTTCCTTTTCACTGTGTTATCTCTTCAGTAATATTACATTATTATGGCCAGATCATCAAAGAGTAGAAACTAGCAGAGCACTATTGATTTCAGGAGAGCTATACTAACTTGCACCAGCTGAGTTTCTGGCATTCTTAACACAAATGCATTGTAAACTTAAAACCATATCTAGAATTGCATGGATCAGCTATGTGTAGATATTATATAAAGTACCAGAACAATATAAAGAAATACAAATGATGGGGCTTATACCAAAGAACAGACAAAGCAAATGAGGTAGCTGTTGTTTTAAATACAGGGGGCATAGTGGGAATGGCTGAATGTTGTTTCAGATTGCTCAAAAATATTATCTTCAGATAAAAAGACTGATTCTATTCAAAATCATAGACACCTGCAGCAACAAATTACAAAACAAGCAGCAAGCACCATTGACTCAGATCATTCAAACAATAAATACAACTAAAACTACCTGAATACCATTCAAATACAGAGAATAAGCATCAATTCTGTTGATACGGCACAATTTAAATACAGACATTCAAAAGAGAAGTTGTAAAGATTTTTTTAAATAAAGGTGTACACTATGCAATTTCAGAAGATGTCTCCATTTCCATACTAATTTTGAGTGATTTGGTGGAACTCACAGAGTTGCAAAGCCATTTAGACTGTATAGAGCACTCAAACCCTTACTGAAATAAACAATATTGTTCAGCTTCCTCTATGATCTATTCTAGTACTTTGCCCACCTTAATACTCAATTTTGCAGGAATTTCTCTGGTGCCCTAAACTGACAACTTATATGCATCAACACCTTAATGCACAAATCCCTGTCACTACTGCTGGGTCTTTAAAATATAAATAAACTCTGTGAAGTTGGTGGGCACATTTCCACAGATTTCTAAAATGCTGGATTTCTCATTTTATGTTTCACTCTCATGCTCATCACAGACTTTGTTACACAATACTCTGTACTGGATATACATCAGATTCATATTTTGATATCACAACACAATCACTCTTTTGAAAATGTGCTATATACCACAAATACAAGTAGTTATGTAAAAGTTATACTCATAATTTTGAATCTCCAGTCTCATATCAGAGAAATCCAAATCACATAATCCTGGGTGACAGGAGGATTCTTACAGCCTTTTGCAACTTCCCTAGTACAGGTAAAATAGCAGGACATATTTTACACAACTGTTAACATCACACATGCTTAGAGCAGCAGGTGAGGCAAGAAGCCAAAAGATGAATCAGAACTGCAGTAGCCACATAGCAAAAGCGTGGCCAGAACTTTTCAAGGTTTTCTTTTAAAAAAATTAAATATTGTACTGAGAATATTAAACTGCTCCGGCTTTCTCTATTAATTTGTTCTCTACTTTTGGAAGCATAGGGAACAGACACATACAGACTTACACACACATAAAGTAACAACCCCAAATAGCCCAGAAGCCAGCACAAATAATGATCCTTCATCCTTCCACACAAACACATCAGAAGGATTTGGCATCAATTCACATTACCTGCAAGTTCAGCCCCTGAGTTAGTACCCCTAACAGGAGGAGCAAACACAGGACTACAGTTGTGTAACAGAAATGCCCACAGTGCTGGCAAGGGGAAACAAGTGGAAATCTTATCTAATTTATTGAAAAATAAAAGTAAGTAGATAATAAACGTATTAAATACATATATATATAAAAATATATGAAAATTTTTTAAGTTTCCTATCAAATGAGGAAAAACTAGTATATGGGGAACACTGTGTGGTTATATGGTGATATAAAGAGAGAACTGTCTAATGGTATATCATATTATATATTCCAAATATATTAAATATAAGCCACTCAGTGAAAATGTTTCAAGTACCTTCCCTCTTTACTTATTTTTAAGCGACAGGTCCTTTGCCCTCTGCTAAGTGCGATATTTTTCAAGAAATGTATTTTTATTTGTATGTATAAAATACCTGTGAAAATAAAGACCTCATTAGCAAAACTGACTCTCAGAGAAGCTGTGGTTTGGTCCTCTACTGGACGGTGTGTGGAGCACTCCACTACTCATGACTCAGTTGATTCAGAAATAGGAGCTTAAAAATAGTGAAAAGTTATAAGTTTCTAAGGCTGCATGATCTGTTCTCCTGCTCCACAAGATGCTATGGAATTTATTGAATTGGTTCAAATAGATCTACATGACACAAGTATGAACATTACTCAGGCACAGTAAAAATTGAGAAAATTCATGATGGTATAAATAATGTGCTTATGCAAGCATCCAAACAGTCATACTGCATTTATTTTGTATTGCAGGTGAGGAAAAATATTTTATTTCTTTCTGCACTCCATCTAAAGAGAGACTGATTTTCTAAATTCCTTTGGAAGAAAATGAATATGAATAATTGGACATTATTTTTTAAAACTCTGATTGAAAAGACACTAAAAGTGTTCAGAAGCTCTGTATATTGGTTTTCAAACACAGAGGAAATATTTTTCTAATATTATTGTATAAGGTGTCATGTTGTAGCTACTTTGTATAAATTTTACTGCTTGATTGAAACATTATAATTATCAATTCCTCCAACTTAAGTGATATTTATAGGGTCTAACACTTCTGCAGATTAACGTTTTACCTTTTTTTATTAACTACAAAGGTTAATAATTAAAAATTGAAATAGAAGGCAATGAATGTCTACACAGATATCTAAATAATTAATTCATACTTCTAATATTTTTTCTCTGCTAAATTTTCCTTCTTGGTGCTACTGCATCCTCTCTTATGCAGACAGTTCCCCAGACATTTAAACCACAGCTAGCATGACTTTTCACTTGGTCGTGATCGTACAAGTACTGTGGAGCGTTCTTTCTTCATGATTAAATTCTGTAATACTCTACAAGAAAAAAAAAGGGGGGCATGGGAAGGGGGGCTAGTGTCGACATGTTCCATTTGGTCTTCTGTAGCAGAAGATTGCAAAGGTGTAGCTCTCTTTGGAACCTTGCTCAGAGTTATCAAGATACTACATAGTAATGGATCACACATGAAGGCTGGCTGGCCAACACTCAACAGGAAATGCATTCAACTTTATGTCAGATTTCAAATTCAGCGGCCAGCAGAGGTTGATAAAGGAATGGAAGTTCTCCCTGAATCCCATCCAATACTGGCTGATTTAAACTTTGCATGCACTTTTCAACATACAGGGCCAAGGTCTGTACAAAATGGTACAGAAGAAATTAATATATGCGAGGAGATGGCAGGATGCAGAGAGGAAGAAGCATCTACTTTTTTACCCATAAATATGATGTCAGCACAGGAGAAAGCACTTGTGTCCTCGCTCGAGTTATTTTGGACTTTTTATTACTTTCAGTAATAAACTTCTCATTTGGTGCGTAAAAGGTTACTTTTTGTATGACAAATAAATGTCTCCTTCCCAGCCTGTTATGAATCAAATCAAGTAATATACAACCAAATTTGAAGATGACATAGAGCTAAGAGGTCGTCAACAGTGTGCTCCTTTGCTGATGCAAGATTGCTCCCTGCAGTCTTCCAGGCCTTCAATTCACTTTGAAGAGTCTTCAGCAATGGAGCCTTGACATCTTCTTTGGTAAGTGTTTCTGGTATCACAGAGACTGAAGCTACAGGAAGGAATTCTTACTGCTATGATAACATTTTTATAGATGCTAAACCTCATTTAGATTGGCCCATTTAGAAACTGACCTGTTGAGGATAGGCACTGCCGCTAACCCTACACATGCTCCCTGCCCAGCACAACCTTGTTTAGGGTCTCTAGCAGATGCTGTAGTTCGGGTAAGCAATAACAAATCACTTGGCTGGGAGTTCAAGAGGATTACAGCAAAACTCACTTGGACTGTACTTCCTCTGGGATGTTTATTGCAATTACTACTGTCCTTCAGCTTAACCTCTCCCTCTGATTCCCCAATTTTCAGCTGTGGCCTTTACTCTCAGCTGTCTTGTTTTATGCTGTCCCTTTACCCTGAAATTCCAATTTACTGTTATAGATGAAATCATTCTGGTTTATCTTATTATTGTAGCATGTAGGAGTCAAAATGGGGCATGAGGGCCACTTAAGACCTAGAAATGCTTCTGACTCCCCTTAGAGAAACAAGTGAGGGATGTGAACACATGAGACTAATTTTTAACCAGAGTTTTAAATGGATGTTTGTTTTCCATCTCAGGAGAAACAGAGAGAACTTCTCGAGCAGCTATGGTCCTGTTACCCTATATGGAACAGGAAAGGGAGGTGCTGTTTTTTCATTTACTCTAAGATAAGAGATCCATTACTAAATTCTACCCCTGTGTCTCTGACACTTTTCATGCCTGGTAGGGGCTAGGACACACGGTACCAAGATGCCCTCGTCTTTCAGAATGGGCATGTCTCGACAGACATGCAGGTCAGTTTGGTTTTGCAGCTTTATGGTTTGCTTTTCGTGGGGTTTATTTTTTTTTCTTAAGGCAAGGAGTATTTCAGCACAAACACAGATTTTTTCAAATATCCCTTAGAAAGGGTTTGTTATTATTTTACTCAGGTATACTAGGCTCAGTATTTTGAATGTTGGCTGTTTATTCCTTCCTTTAAATAAATATACTTCTGCCTTGAAAAGAGAAGATGAAGTCAACTGGTTTAAATGTTTCTCATTTCCATGCATCATATACAGTATGATAAGCAGTTAAAACTAAAAGTAATATTTGGTATGTCAACAACTTCTCTTTCACTGCCAAATACTTCAAAGTCCAACAAACAAGAAAATTTAAATGGGTTCCAAGATGTAAATATCTTGGGACAAGGTCAAACAAGGTGGCAAATATTTGTGTGTACTACACATTTTCACCTGATGAAAAACAAACAAGTGTGAATTTTTATTTTTTTGTCAATGCAACAGTAAAGGGCAAATGTGGAAATCCATCCTATGCACCAATATTTCTAGCATTAAAAAAAAAAATCAATGTTTCTTTAACCACTATTCCAAGGCTCCTTTACTATTAGTTCAATACCTACTGATGTGCTGACCTACTTAATCTGATGTATTGTCCACCTCCAAAATGAAGGCAGGAAAGGCTATATGCAGTCTTTTAGTTCTCAGATCCTGGGAAAGATCTATACTCCATTAAAGTCCACAATAGTAACAGCACCTTCAATAGCAGGGTGAATATTGACATGCTTTAAGAGAAACTCTTGTGTATACCAACACAACACTGCAAGGGATTGTATTACGTCCAAAAAAATTCAGGCCATAAGTTTTTTTTTTAAAAACATAGCATAAACTCTGTATCTAAGATACCTAGTACAAGTGGAAGCATCCAGCAAAGGAAACTAGTCAGTACCTGTTGTGTGATCTATGGTTCAAAGAGTTATTTATTCAGCAGACATATAGCAAAACTCCAGACTCGTGGTCCATTGGTAAAATTACACTGCAAACAAATACAATTCTTGTCTGAGGTAGAACAAAGCTGAGCCCCATAATCTTTTGAAGCATTACAGCCTCTACATGATAAATACTTAATTTATAAACTGGTGGACAAAATATTTGTGAAATAATAATATTCAGTATGCCCACAGCCACACAGTCTTCAACTATGATCCCACAGGTCATGCAGCTAAGCCAGGTGAGTTTAGGTCAGTGTTTGAATTAAACATCTCCAGAAGAGAGCGAGAGTTACAGAAGTGTTACTGTAATTCTGTGCATACTCGAGATCTTTGCTGCAAATCAGGTTCCATATTCACAGTAAGTTAACCATACCTGAGTTAACTCTTCTTCAATTAATTAGTTTTAATCAAGATACACAACATGGCAAACTTTATGAAATTGGTTTTTAAAACAAATTTTATAATCAAAAACTGCAGAATTAGATTATTCAAGTATTAGAGGAACTAATGTACCTGAAGAAAAAAAAATTATTTTATGAGTTCCAAATTTTGCTAACTATAGCTGTTGTGTTTACTCCCTTTCAGTTGATTAACTCAAAAGAAAATTATTAGAACATTCAACATCAATGTTTCATGCTAGATCAAACTCAAGGTAGAGTTAATACTCAGATAGTAAATGGAGTCTGTACTTCAATGACAACAAGCTTTCAGTAATGAGGCAGTATCTCTAAACAGAATGCTAAACAAAGTCAAAGATGTCTTTATATAATCCTCACCAACACTTTATTGGTAAAAATTACACACTATATGTTATGCTAAGCCTTTCAATCTGTATCAAAGATACATGAAATAGCCTGCTGAACAAGTTCTCTAAAGTGTTTCAATGAAAGCCAAATCAAAGCCTAGGGCAGCTTATGGAGCTCTTTCCTAGTGCCTCTCAGACACCAAAAACCACATAAATCTCTTTTGAACCAGAACCACCTGCTGGAATGCATGTCCTCCCTGCTCCTGCGAGGTGGCAAACAGTAACAGCCACTTGCTGGTAAGAAAACCTGCCAGGAGCAAAGAGAGGAGGCACACTGAAACAACTGGTTTTACACATCCACCCCAAAAGGCACCCTCAAGTCTAAGACTTTTCAGCAGAAGGGCAGCAATGCCACCAGCAGCTGCCCTCTCCAGAAATCTGCGCCTGGACAGAGGCATGGTGCAGAGTGGGTTAGCAAGCTCAGCTTGTCTGGCCATATCCCGTAGGTCAAGCCAAACACAAAATCCCATTTACTAATTGCCAAAGGAAGAAGAGGACAACCCTTTATGTGAATGGTCTGACAGAGGCAATTACACTTAATTTTCAAATACAGCACAAGACCACACATATTGAGAGAAACAAATTACAGGTAATTCAGATTTACTGCAGCCAACTCATAAACCACAACCAGACTAACCCTTCATAGCAAGCAACAGAACTAGACCCAGATAAACCACATGTGTCATGTTTAATCATTTAGCAACAACTGGTAATTCATTTCTCAATAGAGACTGTGATAAATATTGACAAGGTGTCCAAGATACATTTATGTGATACAGTTTTACTTTAGCATGAAAAAGAAACTGAGTTCTGCTTCATCATTCTGCTTACAGTACCACCCGGACTCTAAACTGCTTCTGAATGATCAAAATACCATGTTCTTACTGCTGCTGCATAATGCTAGACACAAACCAACAGTGCTTTTTATAATTCCATATATTCCTTATATATTCCAATTTATAAGTCCATTAATAGCTGACTTCCCTGCATTTACAGGAAGATCAAAAAAGAACAAAATTGTCCTGATACTACCCTGACAGGAGAAGGCTCTTTGTTTTTTTCAAACAATCGGTTTACAAATACTAGCCTGCAGTAAGTGAAGTCGCAAGTACATTTGTCTGAAACTATGTGATGGCAGCTTCATTTAAAATAGTATATTTTTCTTGGATTCACTTTACTATTTCTAGTTGGAAGAGTCCTCCTCTGCAGAGGGCAGAGAACTTTAAATTCAGTCAATGCATATGCGCCATTTGAAATCAATATCTACAGAAGATATATTAACCTTCACTTGAAAAATGCCAGTAAATAGAGTCAATTATCAAATTAATTTTTCTTTTATATTCATTAAATAGGAATAGTCATTGTCAATATAAGCAATCCATTAAGTGAATGACTAGTAGCTGAAAAGATTTAATCTTTAGAGCATAGGAAATCTATAAAAGCTGAAAGTCAACGATACATGCTGTCCACAGAAATTCATTATTTTTAGGGAGACAGCTATTCCACAAAATAGCAGCCTCATACAAGCATTCTAGTTCACGTTATTAATTAATGAAGTTGAGCTTGAGATGTTTACGATGTCTCTAAACTGCATTCTAAAAAGGGATATAAAGTAACAAACTACAAAAATAATAACTCCTAGTTTTGAAATGGCTAATACACATGGCTTAAATTTATTGGGGGTCAGTGGCATCCCCTAATTTTAGATCATTAGTCTTGCTTTTCCGAGTGTTTTGTGACAAACGTTGAGCTGGTAACAATAGTTCTAATGCCAGTACTGGAGAGAGGGAGTGTCCAAGCTACAGGAAATACAACTGTTGTTATTCACCCCCTCAACAGTATAGTCTTAAATCTACCAGCCAGTGCAAAAGCCTCTCTACAAGGACTTTCCTCATTTCTCCATTTTAGTGGAGCACATTTCAAATTTTTACCAATACTGAAGACAGAGAAAGGAACGAGATTTTTCTTTAGTTTCTGTAAGTAATCAGCTGTCAAGTGCAACTGATTCCTCTACACCGAATGCAATGGAGCAGCATTTACCCAGCATTATAAAAATCGTGGTTCTCAAGGAAGTCACTTCATACATGCTCACAGCTTTAAATAGTTCTAAAGCTCTCTTCAGTGGAAAAGAAACTGCAGTGCTGCTTACTAGAGGAGTCTTTGGAGTGACTGAAGCATGAAGACTGGGCTCTTGCATTGTAATGAGTTATTCTGTACCAGCAATAACAGCTAAATATAAGCCACCCATGAGCCTGAGGACAAAGGGTGGGGAAGAAAAACTCTCCTCTTCCGCACAGTGTTAAACCCAATTCATTCGGGGAAAATAGCCAGTATTTCCAGCTGCGCCTACCTGCAGTAAGGACTCACATTTTTGAGGTCCTGAGGGAGCATGGTTGCCTTTGAGTCACCAAGCACAAAAGGTGCTTAGAACCCTGGAAAAAAAAGACCTAGCCTGCATTTAAGAAGTGCAGAGTACCTGCAGTTCCTATTAGTTTTACTGGGAAAACCCCTATGAAACCATAATATGAAAAGTTTAAAAAAGGGGAAAGGACATACCCTGTCCCTCCTCAGGTACATCTAAATATGCAGCATGTCACACCTCAGTCATGGAATGGTTTTTTTCGACACTAAGGAAATTCTACTGCCCAAGTCTGCAATATTATATTAAAATCAAAGATCACAAAGATCACAGATATTTCCTACTGAAATCTGGGATCAGTGACAAGGTTATTTCATCTGAATTCACCATTATGATTACAACAATGTCCTATAAAGCACATTTTATTTTAATTTACTTTAAGCAATCCTTTACAGAAGTCTCCACTGTGAACCACACAACACTATGACTGGTTTCTAGAAGCAGTCACAGGGAATAAGTGTCTAATATCCTAAGTAAGTGAATGCCCAATACCAGGTTCTAAAGAAAGAGTCTTGTCCTCACACCTGAACCTAAGCACTACCACAGGTGAATTAGAGTTGAGAATAAACATATTCATAAATAGAGAGAAAATTATGTGAAAGCTGTTCACTACTTGTCACCTCGGGGTTTTGACTGAACAGAACAAGGCTCAGATTGCAGATAGCTACATACAAAATGGCTCTACAAATACTACACACTTTTTGATGTCCCACCTTTAGGAAAAGCAACTTTCTATTTCATGCAATTGACTAAACTTTAGTTCATAAGTTTAATCAGACTGTGTTCATAGCTTTTTCCAAAAGACTCCTATACCTCGTGTTACTTTGGGTTGTACTCTGCAGCAGACAGCAATAAATATTTATCAGAGAAGTGGTTATAACACGCATTTTAGTTGATGAGACACTACACAGTTACAAGAAGTCATGACTTAATGAATAAATTCCATTTTCCTCACAAATCAACTGAATGCAAAGACACTTTCCTGTTGTTATTTTCCTGAAGTAACAGCTATATGTGTAAAATGCTCCATCATCAAGTTGAGTTCCGGATACATGACCCTCATACAGAAGAACTACATATTAGGATTGTTTACAAGAAATGCAAAACTTCATCAATCAAAACATTTAAAAGGAGTATTTGGAGATCCTGCTGCACTGGAACTATTTGCCTTCATAGGTAGAAAGCAGATACAAATCAATGAGACACATTCAATTCAGCTCTTACTAACATGCAAGAAGGAAGAAAAACATGACCAAAACAAAAAGTCACTTATCAGAAACACCTAAAATTCCAGTGCTGAAAGTGTATGACTAATGCCTTGAAAGGAAAATGGACTAGGATCTCCTTACTCTCTCACTGCAAAGATAATTGAACATAGCATGTGAAAAGACACAGTAATAGCGATTATTAACTCTGTATTTTAAAACCTCCAAAAAATAACACAACAGCCTCATTCTATTTATGTCAAAGACAAATGTTTGAGCTATTTCATATTGTTTGACCTACTCTGACGTGCATATATTGATATACTTCACAGCAAAAGCTGTATTAGGCCTGTGGGAATTATAGCTCCCTTCCTGCTGCTTATAACTGTCTTTGATGTACCCAGAATTTTCTCTTTATAAAAAGCATTGCACAAGTAGAATGGGACTATTTTATACAGAATTGGATTAGCAAGATGGCTCCTTCCCAGTATTTCCAAGGACATCATGTTTATTTTGTGAACCATAACTGCATAAATACTGAAAACACCAAAAATTGTCATGAAGTGAAACATAACCTTGAAGCACAACAATCTGTCTAAACATAATGCATCAAATACAAGTTTTTATAAGAGCTAGAGCCTGAAAAATTACAACTTGTGCTTTTTTTTAGCTATGTTGAGGACAAGCCATTGAAGTGTCCCAGTGGTGCTGTGGTGGCCATTGTAAACAACACATAGTGTTGCTGCAGCACTGAAATTTGCTAGCTGATTTGGCTCTCAGCAGTGCAAGATTCAGTGTTGGCTCAAATCTGTCAGGGGACACAGGCCTTTAGGAGCTGTCACAGGTCCTACTCGACCCTCATTCTGGCTCCAGCAACGTCTCTGCCTCAGTCCTTCGCCAGATACTGATTTTTGTTTACATTCACTGTAGAAAGAGAATCACCTTATAAGCCAAAGTTCTTTATTATTTGGACTGACATGTTCCTGGGAATAATTAAAGTAAATCTGAAAGATTTGTTCAGTGCTCCATGTACCAGCTTCTTACCATTACTAATATCAGGTGCTACAGCAACTAATTTGTATGTGCTCATTCACTGAGTTAAAATGTTTTAAGATCGTACACTCACAAATGCATTACATCTTCTTGAAGATGTTTTGGGCATGGCTGATCTGACTAATAGTATGCTTTCAATATTATACATTAGGGGACCCACACACATTCAGCTTGCTGTGTTGTGCTGTGAACATACAGCTGAGCTCTGGTAACTCACCATCTGCACGCACTTGGAAAATGTGAAATAACATGTAGTGTCTTCTACTATTTTCCAGATAGCTTCTCAAAAAAATGAGCATACTGCAGTCCAACATGTTTTACCTTGCAGTTGTTAGCAGAACACACATAGCTCCTGCTGCTTAGCTGGCACATGGCAATTTGTGGAGATGAGGTATCTTGGGATTATTCACACACTATAACTTTCCTCTGTAAATGCACTTGCTTGCTAAATGTTACCAGATCTCTACTTTGATAAATATTACTCCGTGGTTTAATTTTAAATAAATTGTCCTTTTTAGACAATTAATGACTTTCTAAGTGCAAGTTCCACAGGCTTTTCAGCTTTCAAGAAATGCTCCCCTCTCAAATCCAAAAAGTCTGTGGTGGAGGACCAAACACACACCTAATGAAAGCCTTCCCTTAAGAACAGAGCTGAAATAACCATCATTTCTACCCACAGAAATACAAGTATCAGGATTCAGCTCTCTCAGCAGACACATCCCTTGGTAATGAGTTCACAAGTTGGCCTTTAACGTCTGCATTTATTTTCAGTACCTTGAGTGACTCCTTTCCTAGAGACTAACAGACTGCAGACTCACAAGACAAAAATTGCCAGTGAAAACTTCAATAACTCTTGCCAAACCAGTCTCTCATCTACTACACACTACTCCTGGCTTCCTCTTGCTAAATTGCTCTGCAGACAGTCTTCAAGCCAACAGAATGATTCCTTCCCATTGCTTCACGGAATCAATGCTGCCATAAAAAGTATGTAGGTTACAGTTACATTGATTGCAGTAATAAAAATATTCATCTCTTTACTCAACCTTGCTAATCAGGCTAAGCAAGGTTTTAGAGCAATGAAAGCCATCTTTAAAGACCGAGAAAAAAAACAATTGTTTTTACTCCCTGCACTATTTATTTCTATAAATGCCAAATAACCAGCACTTCACACAAGATGTCATGATCAAGGAGAAGAGTGCAAGAAAGCTGATGTGCAAGGGCTGTAGCACCACTCTTTGCTCCTGACTCTACTTAATGCAAGGTACAGCATAGCATCAAGGCCAAAGCCCGCCAAAACTTAAATGCTAAATAGCAAGAGCACATCTATGTGAATAAAATTGTAACACAGAAGTTGCAATTCAGTGACTGTCTTCCTGAAGACTGGATGAGGGTTTTCTCTATGGGCAGCCCTATAATTAACATCTAGAAAATGATTTGTGTTCTCCCTGATTCATCAACTTAGAAAAAGGGATGAATTTAATCTTTTTAACCACTTTAAAAAATATTCACATTTTACACAGTTTTGAGTGCTCCAATCATTCAAGATGAAAAAGAAATAAAAACAGTTAGAATGGGGCGGGGGTTTTCCCTTTATGGCTGGTACATTCTCAGATATTCATGGAGAAATTTAGATCTGCACTATCAGTATTCTTATAATGTTCTCACATATGATGTCCTTCTCCTTGAGTATGACAAGCATTGTGCCACAGAGTACAGTATTAGAAAAAAATTTAAAATAAATTTAAAATAAAAATCAGAGAGAGCAGAACCCACTCATTTTTTTTACCTTTTATTTAAAAGTGATTTTCTTAACTGTATCCAGGAAGGAAAGTAGAACCCCAAACAAATGCAGATTATGTTGCACTTCTCTAGGGAAAAATTCCCTCTGCTCCTGCAGAAACATACCAAGTACATTGCTTTTGACTTTTAAGCTTCCTAGTCACTGACCATCAAATTTTTAAAATGCTGACTTCTGAGGTGAGGGCTCATAACCTTGTTGCCTGCTTTTGGACCTGTGAATAGACATTTCTGAATCCATCACCTTATTTACATTGGCCATTGGCTTTTCACCTGTCTCCACAACTTGCTTTCTCAGCTATAAGGGGCACTTACCTCTACAGGAAAATCAAATGAGAGTTATCTCTATTTCACAAACCATTCAGAAAGAAAAAAAGCATTATAGATACCTTGCAGTTAAGAAACTTGAGGCAGAGATTAAGGACAAACTTCTCAAAGCATGCTCTCCTAGTTCTGGGATTCCAAGAGACAAGAGCAAGCAGTGCTGCCCATTCAAATGAGTGATGTCTGTAGTTGCAATTACAAGTTCTCAGTCACCTCAGGTTGGGTTCACAAAAACAGAACTGCAAAATGAGAGGCTACAAATACTACACATTTCACTTTCTCTCACAGACTTAACAAGGTTTCTCAGGTGCAGGTCAAAAATGGAAACCTGAATCTCAGATGTTCATTTTTATGTCTTTTTTACACCAAACCATCAGGCCAACAACAGAAGAAAACATCCACAGAAATGTCCACAGCAGAATGTAAAGCTTACATAAAGAACCTATTTCAGTATTGCAAAGCTGCTGGATACAGGCAGCGTGAGACTCATGGCTACACTGCTTCCTTCGGGTGATTCCACCCGGCAGAAGAGGTGGCAGTAGTGGGCAAAGCCCCTGAGAGCTGCTTTAGCTTCTGCTAAGATCCAGCATCCCCTTTTGCCAGTATAAAGCTTTTTAGAGTATGTGATTGCAGCTTCCTTCTGAGTCAGTTCCTGAGTGACATTTAACTTCACAGGGGCATGGAACTCAAAACCATAACTCTGCCCTCTTGCTTTTTTTCATTTTAGGCAAAAAACATGTTGCAATAAAATGCAAACCTTATTCCTCTGTCTCTGCTCCACAGAGCTCCCTGAAGCTGAAAACCCTTCAGAAATTCCCTAATTTCATTTTTCTCTTCTATTTTGGTCATACAGTTTTTGCATGCCAGATGGGTTTTCCCCAAGCCCTCACACCACTATGAAAACTGCTGCATTGTTTGTTAATTTATCACTGTATTAAAATATAATAGGTGAACCATACCTAGATTAAATGAATTATAGGTATACCTCCCATACATTCTGTACATCATGCTAAGCAAAAGCTGTGTTGTGTTAACTGTCCAGCTGAGAAATAGCTGACATTTGTTATTTTAATTGTTTACTTTGCTGAAATAAGCTTCTATGAGAAGCTATGATTTTTATTAAATCTTCACTACAGCATTATTTTCACAGATTGGGAGGCAAAAACTAATTTTCAAAACTGCTTTGCCCTACAAGGTCACTGCCAACAGCTTGAATGCACATGTCAAGGAGACATCTGCTTCAGAGATACCACTCTATGTTAAATGTGCGTTATTTAAGAAATTTAAGACACTTTTTATTTTTAAAAGTGCTTATTCAGTAATTATGTAGTTTTTAACTGGTGTTTATTAGCAAAGAATTTAATCCCTGTGGATTGTTCTCCCATTTCATAACAACCCCCCTGAATCAGACCCCAGCGACTTACTTTAGAAACCCCAGTAAAGCATACCCATGGATGAATTCACAGACAAGCTGTCTGTCAATGATCTACATCATTACAGAATTACAAAGCAAGTTTGGAAATTTTTTTTGCCCAAGTGTTTTGAAGTCATTGATGAGACCAGAAAATTTCTCATTTCTCTTTTCTTTGAAATGAAAAAATCTTGTTCTCAGTTAATCAAATTTTTTTCCATTTCAAACCAATGCAACTATGCTTGGCAAAAGAGAAAAATTCTTGGTACATTGACCCAGTGTTTCTCTGGCTGCAGTTCTCCAGTTAGCAGTTTCCCAGTCTGTACTATTGCTGACTTCAAAAGAGCTTCATGTGTAAAGAAGACACAATGTTCTGGACAGAGAGATCTTTGCTTCATCTTTTCTTCATCTACTTTTTAACAGGATACCATTAAAAACAGTATTTTTTTTTTTTTACATAGGTGTTTGAGGATCAATGCATCAATTAATTTCTATGAATTGTATTTTACTTTCTTTTATTGAGGTCTAGTCTTTCAATTAATAAAACTTGTGCTCTCAGGATTGGTCTCTTTCTTCATAATAATAGAGAGATTCCTATTGACTTTGAGCTCTGAGTGCTAGAATTAACAAGCCCAAATATTTATGACTGTGTAGTGTAACGACTCACTCTGCCTCCACTCTCAAGTGATTAAAATTTCACTGTCAAGATTAAAATAGACCTAGGGTTTTTTTATTTATTAGGATATACATATTATGCTTTTAATTTTAGAAGCTAGAAGACTCTGCTCGTCTACATAGATTTCTTTCCTTTTTTTTAAGAAGGTATGATTTTTAATTTTTTTTGCTGCTCAAAAGTGTGGTAGCAAAGTTGCTATATCCAGCTTTAGTCTTAAGGATCCAAGAGCAGCACAGGTTATGGAGAGAAAGAAAATAATTATTAGACAAATACTGAAGAAACAGAGAGGTTTGGGGCTAAAAAACTTTCACTGGGGCAAATATTTTAAAAAAGACATATAGATTTTCTTGAATATAGATTCCCTTACAAACATATGCAAAGGATTGTCTCTTTCATGCTTTCCTTCCTGGGCCATGAATTCTGCTAATCCTGTGTTCTCATTTCCCAGGGTCCTCAGGATTCTACACTGACCCAATGGGACTGTTCAGCAGCTATCAGTAGTCAGGACTGGGACATCTTTTATGTCTGTTTATTGTTTCTTTGCTTATACCCGTCTTTCTTTACACATTCCATAAAAACCACTTTCAAATTCTTCTAAGTAATGCACCTTTCAATATACAGGGTTTTTTTCAGTAGGTATTACCCAATTCCCATTTCTGGGGGAATTCTGGGTTTAAGGAGCAAGCCAGATGGTGCAAACTGCCTGACTGACCTGTAACTGCACGGCTCCACATAGTTTCTGTAGCATCCCCGTTGCACACATTCATGGATGAACTGCAGTGGTGACAGGTCTGACCCTGTTTCTGCAGGAGTCAGCTCTACTGTCCTGCCTCAGGCCTGAACCTGCTGCAGATGAATCCAATATTTGCTGAGCCCAAGACCGTAACCTGCTGCTGCCTTCATCTTTTATTTGATAACTGCCTGATGCCACCTGTCTACCTCACCTCATACAGCAACTGGGACCGGAACGTCTCCACAGAACACTGGAAATATATGTCCCTCCTGGTGTGTTTATAACTCCATTGATACTTTCTTGTGGAATTGAAGGAGCACAAAAATATTTCTATCAAAGCTCAAATGGAACAACTTTTAATTCAAATATCTCTGGAAAGGTAGACAGATCAGCTTTGCAGCATATTAGGACTCACTCAGCTGAGTTAGATACACTCTGTGGACAAGCAAGCCACAGGATTTCCTTCCAGACAAAACTGTGTGACAGTTTCATAAATTCCCATTAGGACCTTATTTATCAATAAATAAGGTTGTACTTATTGTGTGACAGCATTGCAAAGAAGGAACTTCAGAAGCAGGTGGGATCAAGACTGAAGACTTGCTGAATCCCAGCAAACTGTCTGTCCTGACCTCATCTCCACAAAACTGGGATGCACCAAAGGAAGACTGCAGCCCTGTTAAATTGGCCAGCCCAAGGAGTTTGAAGGAGCAATAATGCAACTAATTTTTCTATTTAATTCCTAAAATCTACATTCTACTATTTTCCACAAATACCACATACTATAATATAAATTGTTGCAAAACCATGGCTTTTTTACAAGAAGTTATAATTCTTTTATATTAACAATGTCAAATGATGTTTTATTTAGATGTCTATGTTACACTAAAATATTATCCCAACTTACACAGGAACACTGTATTGTTGTCTATATTTATATATAGTGTGAAAAAATAATAGTATAAATTATAAAAATAAAAATTTCTGCATCAGCTGCGGATCTAAATTTGGAATTGGGGATGGGGTTTAAATAAATAAGAGGAACAAGAGGATTTTATAATGCAGGGAAACACTTACTCCAGTCCTTTAACTTTGGCCAGTGAACAACAATATATCTATTTATTGCCTATTAACATCTGCCAACAACAAAAGATTATATCAAGAATTTTTATAAGGTATATAAAGATCTTTATTGAAGTTGTGTCATTTTGTAACGTTTGGAAGTTCACTTTCAGTTCCTGGCATTTTATGAAAATGCAAACTATACATCACTGGTTAGTAATAACCCCAAATACTGGGAAACAAATATTACAATCCAGCCCTAAAGAAAAAGATAAGTCTAATAGCAAACAATTCTGACTTATTTTTGTATAAATGCTATGTCCTTTCTAATAGGATTAAAGGCAATATACCACATATAACCCTTCTAGTATAGAAAGGCAATCATCTTTTAAGCTTTCCTAAGAGACAACAGGGTGGTAAGAAGCAAGTATATAGATACAAACTGGATGCTTACAAGATAATATTCAAACTGAATGCAGGGGAAACAAGCAGCTGTTGAATGGTTAATCTTATGTATTTTTAAAGAAAAAATATTTACTGGGTTTTTTCCTCCAGTTCTATCATCAATAATGCAACTCTTCTTTGTTTACATATTCCTTACAAGTCACCTGGGCTTTATTCTCCTTCCCATCTCCTCTTCACCCTAAGCTTTTTTAAGCTCATTTGTTTTGGAAAAAAAAAAACCCACATAATATTAGGATCTTTTATCACTGAGAACTATTAGGATGAAATGTAACAGATATTAAACATAGGAAAGTTGTTAAAAATGTGCTAACACAAGTGAAATCCAAAAAAAAACCTACAGTGTGTGAGCAGCATATAAAATTTCTCGACACATGTCCTTCAAAAAAGTTTAATACATAGTCAGGTCACATTATTGCACATCAAATTCTCTAGGTCTCTAGCTGCCAGTAGCAATTATCTGTAAGAGAACATATTTTCCCTCGTGACTAGCTATCGGGAATTTTTGACTATACCTAAGCATAGCCTTGAGCAGAACTCCTACAGGGCATATTTGGAAGAGAGTATTTCATTTGGATGAAATATTAAGGTTTCTGTGCAATATGTCTATCTATATATTTATACATCTGTTTCAACATATTGATCTGTTTATCTGTTTAATTACATGAAATAGTTGTATTAAAATGTAAATAGTTCCAAATTATATATTTCCATGCAGAGTTTTAAGAACAGTGTTCTGTTTCCTGAGGCTGCTGTCTGTGCCTACCAATGGTTCCCACCCTGCAGGGCTGCTGGGGGTGCACCCCAGGGTTGGCTGCACCCCTCGCCCCGAACAAGCACCCCTCACCCTGTACCAGCTGATGGCAATGGGATGTGCCAGTGTCATTGCAGGGTGACTGATGATCAGGTGAGGAGGGGTGGAGTCACCATGGAATGGGAACAGATTCCATCACTACAGAGGGACTATAAATTCATATAATTGATTATTTTTAAAAATGTATGAGGCATTCCAGCTTGCTAGAGGATTTTAAACAGTGCCTGCTGTGATGGTTTACAAAATTTTACGTACAGGACATCGAGATTGCTACCACAGGTTTTCAAACAAGTTTCCAGTTTCAGGGTGCTGTAGATGGACAGGAAACTAAAACTGTGTAGTTGGATGCTAATGGTCCATCCCACAGCATACAAGAACCACTGGACTCTACTAACAAGAAACACAATGCAAATGTGGAGTAGAATTAATAACGTATGAGATTAATTTAATTTCTGTCTTGTGAACACAGATGCAAACCCTGCCTTCAAATGAAATTATGTTGGTTTCCTTTTGATATGACGGCGTCTCAACAGTACATTAACTATAAGAATGATTATTTGGTCTCATACTACACCCTCTGAAGTTTTCGATAATCTTTCCAGCAATTTCTAGGCAGTCAGATCGAATCCTTTACATTTATACATTATGCATGTGTATTCATTGCATAACCACATTTAAACGTATGACAATATAGTGGTAAAAATTAACAGATTATTATTCAAACAGAGAGAGAAAAAACTTTATCAGGAGGTTAGGGATTTAAAAAAAAAGTAATCTAACGGCAACAGACAACCACTAATTTTCATCAACACAATAGCTTAAATAAATACAAGCACAAACACAGCAAAGACTCCAAAAGCTTTTACATGCACTTCTATTACTGCAAAAGAAAACAAACATTACAGCTTTGAAAAATGACGTATTCTATGAGTCTTTATAGGCCTGGTAGAACAAGAGTTGATACTTTCTATTTTCAAATGACCATGAAACATATAAAAAAGCAAAATAGCATAAATTCTCATCTCTCCTCTTAATAATATGTTCAGAACCTTACATTGTATTCTTCCTTCCTGGATTTTTCAAAATCTATCCTATTTATCTGATTGAATTTCTGTCCCATCTTTCCACATATTAAAGCTAATTAGTACCCCCTGATGAGAAACAGTCCACCGATGGAAAAAGCAGTTGGATAAGATCTACATTAACAAATGTAGTTCATTTAATATCATTTGTACTGCTGCATTATTAATAATACATAATTACCCTGTGCAGGCTGCAAAGGGGAAGAATAAAATCATTCATTAATTTCTTGGCCTTTACAAAAGGAGTGGTATATTTGCCACGGGCCAAAAAAAAAGGTATTGGACTTACAGAATGTCATTCATCAGCCAGTTTTGCATGTCACACTAAAATATTAACTTTTTTGTGTGTGTAAAGTACTGCTTTATTTAAATGAGATCCTTACCCTAGCTGGAGATATTGTGTGCCATAGAGCCACTGGAATCCTCAGCTGTTATTCTGAAAGCAACTGAACAAAGCAGCAGGACAACCGACTGTCTGAGAGCTGAGATTTCCAGACAGCTACTGAGGGTTCTTTTCAATGCATACAAATTCCAGGCCAAAACCCATACAGAATTTCCCATTACCAACACTTGGCTATATTTATTGTACAATCTATTACTTATCTACTAACCTGTTTAATATTTTTTAATTTACATGTGTAAGTTACTCCAGACTTTGAACACTGCAGGAAGCAAATACAGAACTGCTTTAATTTTACCCATGCTCTTCGGTCCAAATCAGCACAATAACACTTTACACCACTTACAGAACAATGTAAGAGCCTGCTAAACTGCAGGCTAAAAGTACCTTTTAGGATATAGGATAAATTCATCCAGCCATGAGCCAAAATCTATTGTTCTCACACCAGTAATAGTCAGCATTGCTGTGCATGTTTTGCCTGAAGAACCGGTGTTTTGGGGGGTGTGTGTTATTGTTTGACTCTTGCAGGAACGTTACCAAACATACTGAGCCATCCTGCACAACGACCCCTTCTAGAACTCTCCTGTTCTTTAAAAGGAGAGAGAACATGCATGCTAAAACCCAGAATTATGTTTCTTTATTTTTCCTGGAAGCAAGAGTGTGATCGTCTGCTAATGCTCTGAGTAATGCCCATTCCCACATTTATTAGAACAGGAAGGGTCTCTAAAGCAGTTTCCCCCTGAGCAGGAGTGGGAGACATGAGGCAGGGACACATGAAGCATCTGATTCTTCTTTTCCAAGACTACTTTGGATGACAATCAGACTTGCTTTCAGAAGTGCTTAGCTCACCTGTGACAGTACCTCAAATTTTCGAGAGAATTCCTAGTACTTTCTACATACTTCCTACAATAGATTGTGATTTAAAGAGACAATTCAGCTGCATCAAACCACTCTTAAATATCAAGAAATTGAACAGTAAAATGAATGCATGAGACAGAAGTTTGGAAATTTCTGGGAACTTCCAGGTACAAGAAAGCCTGAACAATGAGTTGAGTCCCGAAGTCAGAGATGAGCTCATCCTGAAGGCAGAGGGGAAAAAGCTCATTTTATATGAATTGAATTACCATACCTGCATAACAGAGCAGGTGGGAAGGGGCCCAGCACAACTAAAGATGATCAGCAGGTAAAAAACAGAGTGCAGTGAACAGCTGCTTGTCCCCTCAGTTAACCACAGAAAAGAACAGGAGTCATTGAGTCTGCATTCCTGTGATGAAGGGGATAATTTGCATTGAAGATCTTAATGTTACAGATTATTTAGTGGAATATTTAGAAGCTCAATTCCAAGCAAAACACTACAGTGAAATTGCTTTTTAAAGGAATGACCAAACAGTGGACCCAAGGTCACCTGAAACTGTTTCTATCATTTGGTACAAGCCCGAGGAAAAAAGAACCCCGCTAATATTTATTATAGCAGAAGGACTTGTGGGAGTCATGCTTGACCCTGAGAAGTCAGGGCACTGTCCTCAGGTCCCCAGTCAGAAACAAGACATGCAGGAGCAAAGACCATACAGCAACAGCAAGGACTCACATCCATCTGGACCCAGTAAAAGTTGCACAGCTGAAATTATACTGTTTAGAGACAAAATCAGCAGCCTTCTGTCTGACAGTGCTGAGGAGGGAAAATTAACCCACCTTCCAGAGGCACTGCAGACCCTTGAGCCACCTGCATCCTTTTCAAGTGTCCTCCATCACCTCCCTCAAAAAACAAAACCAAAAAGCCTCTCACTCACCTAACTGATATCCAGCAACACAAATGCACAAGCAACTAGAAAATCCTGTTAAAGGACATAAAGAAATGCTTCCAAAAATGAAATGAAGGGAAGCAGGCTAATAGAAACTAACAAAAAGTTTAAAGTACAACACGCATTCCAGAGAGATCTGAAGTGTTTGACATCAAATTCTTCTTTTGATTGTCTTCTCAAGAATTTTAATTCTACAAAGTGTGAGCGATCCTAAAAGTTTCAAGTGAATATTAAGTGTTTTAAAGAAAATAATCTTAATTAACGTGATCAAACAGGACTTCTAGGATTGTTCAGATTACTGTGTATTTTGTAATGGTCATTTATTTTTTCTAAGACCTAAAATATAAAGACATTCCTCGTGTTTTTTCACAAAAATCTATACAGTTGTATGTGTGTGTCTATAGCTCCACTTTAAATTAATGAAACCATATGGCGTTAAATTTGTAAATTAAGAATACTTTATATGCAAAGCCTACAACTTGTGACTTGTTTGAATGCCATTATCTCACTGATATAACAAATGAAAAAGTTATATTTTGTTAAATAATGTAAGAAACATTGCCATGCATGTTTCAACCTTAATTTTGAGAAGTCACAAAATGCCATTAAATCCCAAGTTTTTTCTCAAAATTTATTAAATTCAATATACTATATATGTTCAATGTAAATAATATATATTTAAATATATGAAAAAAATATACTCCTATATAAATAATGCAATTCTAAAGGACCAGAACAGACTCCTAATCCATTCTAAGTCGTACAACACGACTGAATTCAAGGTTAACAGCAATTTTATCCTAAATTGTGTTTGCTGCCAGCACGTCCTAGTTTCCCTGTATTTACTACAGGATGCCACACTGAAGATATATCACAGTATAGAATAGATGTTAACAAATAGAAGAAGCCAGAAAACAAGACAGCAACCATAAAATGGGAAAACCCACAGACAACAACAGACATTAAGTTGACAATCAGTCCACATGCCTGCAATATAACTGTCCCATAACTAATCCATCAGGATTCACCAATTCAAGAAAGCCTTTGAGAAGAGGGGCCAGACAGTACCATCACCGATATAAGTTGCTTGCTGACAACAACCAGGGCTCCCAGGAAGCACAGGCTCTTTTTCCTCACTAGAAAAACCAACAAACTAAACAAATCTCTAACACAGCTGGGTATTTCTCACCACGTTCTTTCAAGGGTTGGAGACCTTTACTCAGCTCAACCCACTTGATGTAAATGATGATCACAAATTTTTGGAGAGAGGAAACTCGTGGGTATAAACTTACAGAAGCTGAATATATCCTATTCTTATCTACTTGATTAAATATTCCAGAAGAATATTCAAAGGCTAAAACTGAAATTATTATCTACTCCCTAATGATCAGAAATGCTTTGGAAGAAATTCAGAGCAAGGGGAAAAAAAAAAGAAAAATAAAAGATTACCATAATCCAGGAGTATTTTCCACCTCCCTTGTTCAAGAAAAATGGAAAGAGAAAGTCAGAAGACGTTCAGCAATTTGACATTGTCTCACCCTGCTCATGCTAGTCTGTGCTGAACGGCTTGTGGGTTTTTTAAAGATTTCTACAAACTTAAGATTCAGGCAGGTTGGGTGCAACCGAGGAACACAGATCACATTGCAGTTTATGATTCAAAAGCTGTTGACAAAATGGGTACGTCTGTTTCTACAAATTGTAAACTAATGCCCAGAGCTTGACACAGGCAGCTCTAATAAATATTGAACATCAGATCCATCAATGAGTAACATTTTTCATACTTTTCCTTCAGGTAAGGCTGGGCTTTTGACTACATCTCACCTCACTGCTCAGCCTTTGCTTTATGTCAAAAGATACAGAGAGCCCACGGTCATTGCTAGCACATCTATATTGATCAGATTTGAGGGATCTGTGCGGACATCTCAGTAGTGATTATCCTACAGACCTGTATGCCAATGAACCACTCTCCCCACTAAGCAAGTGTAATTTTTTTCCTTCATTGCAACTGTTGTAGCAATGTACACCAGCAGTAACACACTGCTGAGGACACTGCAGGGAGTAATGTAGCAAAATGTCTTACATGGATGTGGATAATACGGATTTGCTGAGCCCCCAGAGCTGGTCTCTGAGCTATCATCTATAAGCCCCTGTAACAAGTTTCCTCATTCTCCCTTCACTGAGGTACAACTAATTCCTGCATTTGTTGACTGAAAATGCTTTACATCTGAGTTTTTGTTTTTCTAAAACCAGAAGGAAGAAAAGCAATGCAAGACCTAAAATTGCATTAATTAAACTAAATCACATAACACATAGTGCACAGCATTCACATCATGAAGTCAAAGCTTTTGTACATTTGGTCATGTTTTATAATTTATGCACTAGCCAACTGGGATAACAGTATTTTAATGCCCTTGAAGTTGAAACATGTTTTTCACTCAAGGTTTCTAAAGCTGTCACATATTTGAAACTTAACTCAGCCTTGGTTGATCCATTTTCCCTTCCTCCCCACCATCCTGAGGGGCAGTGCTTTGTGCTGCATCTGCCTCCAGCAGCTCTTTGCTCCCCCTCTCCTGGCTCATCAACACCGGAGAGCAGCCAGCGCCCTTCTGAATGGGGCTTCAGACCAGGGGCTTGTAATTCTAACCTATCACACTGCAATATCCTTTCAACAGGAAAACTATTACACAGAAATATTTTAAATGAAGGAATTTTTTTATATATATAAAGAGGCAGGGCAAAAATTTACTAAAGTTTGCATATAATGAAAATATTTCAACAAGTGAAGCATAACAATGCAATATTAAGTCTAATATTGGTGACATCTCAGAGATCTTGTTAAAAACTAGAGAGCAGGCTTTATTTGAACTTTGATGCCCTTATATTAGACTCCTTTTTTAGAATTAATTTATTTCCTTGTAGTTCTCATTATGTTTTTATTGCATTCATGGAATGGTGCAGCATTTCTCTAACTAATTTAACATCTGTAAATTCCCACAGCTGCTAATGAAAGACTGTGTAGACTACCAGATAAATTTCTAATTCATATTTCAAAGGTTGTGAGTTCAAATCCTATTAAGGTTGTACTTCTTAATGTTTCTATTAACTCTTTTCCATCTCTGAAGTTACAGATTGAATTAATACTGTCGGTTTTCAAAAGGAAGGAAAACACATCTGCTCCAAAATGTCGCACAAAGTAGGGATGAGGAAGGAGAAGGAAACAAACTTAGTAAGAGCACAATTCAGATGCAATCTCTGTGCTTTTCAAAGTGATGGCATTCTTGCAATTAAAAGTGAAAAGCAATGAACTACACATCTTGAATTCTTCAAGAAACTGAAAATACTGAGTTTTTTCCATATAATGCAACTACATTCACTAAAGCTTTGGCTTCTGTTCCTGTCTTTCTAACATACTTCTCTTTACATTCATCATTTAACTCCCACCGCCTCAGTTTATTCATCTCTAAAATGGATGCAATACTGATTGACCTCCTACTTAAGTAATCCTTAATCCTTCGGACATCCATAACTACTTCCATTAGAATTTTAAAGCCAATAAATTAAATGCATCTCCAATGGGATTTTGTCAGATTTAATTCATTAGTTTTGAGAGTCTTAATGGAACAGCTATAGATATTCAAAGGATTAATTATAGCTAAAAAACAAGCACTTAGAAAACTATTTAGCTATATCAAAAAAGAATATATCACTGGAAATAACCCTGCCCAAAGAGTCCAGGAGCTAAGCAGCCTCTACTATTGCCCATGACTGACATAACTTTAAATGCAGCAGCATTCTGGAACAATGTTCTAATTTATGCTGCTGCAGAGCTTCATCTGCTATCAGCAAAAATTATGCAAAAGGTTTGAGGGTTTTTTTTTTTAAATTTATTGTTTTGCATATTAGATAACATCTGAGAGGCTGTATTTTGTGCAGCCATTAAAGAAAATAATTTGACTGGTGTACAAAGACACAATACTTGATTAGCAACCAGTACACAAAATTCCCTTCTCATTTCTTGAGTGGTAATTGCTTTTTTCAAAAACACATAATTTTCTCAGAGTAACATCCTATTCTCCTCCTCTATTTTCAATTTACAACTATTCACTGTACTCTACCGTTGACCTTCAAGTCATAAGGCTAAAAAAGTTCAGTTTAGTTTGCTTCTCCATCTAGTCTTATTTAACTGATAGCATATATTTCCAATTATGCACAACATCCTATTGAAATTTTAAAAAGTTCATTTGGAGCCACAAATCTATACCTATAATATACCTGGGTTCAAAAATGTCACCAAAAAAAATCCTCAAGGAACACACAGGAATTTTTGAGCCAATCTGAATAATTAGTTTAATCTGAACATATATGCATCTGAAACACCTTTCTGATAATTTAAAATGAAACAACTTCTCTTATTTGGTTTTCTCCAAACCAGTGTAAAACTGCTCAGATGCATTAAGCTCCAGTTCTGTGGCAAAAATACCTATTTTTCCCACATATACCATGATAGTAGGAGTCACCAAAAATCCCAAGGTGTGCAGTCCCTGGTGGAAAGGCTTGTGAGCAGTACACCATAACTGACAGTAAGCTCATGTCCTGATTCACAGGAGTGACTGTACAAGGGCAGAAACTTTTCAACCAGGTTTTTGCATGAATTTGAGCACTGCTTTACACTGCGCCTCACGTTTGGGCCACAGTTATACCCTCAACCAAACGACAGATGCTGACTCTAGCTTCCCTGACAGAATTTGCTTTCAAAAAGACTGACAAGTTCTTATTTGCTCTTTTTCAGGGGAAAAAAAATAGTATTTTCATATATATAACTGAGGGTCATGCTCTTGGTATTTTCAGAGCTCTAAAAGCTCCAGAGACATAAGAGAGAGAGAGCTGACTTCTTACCATTGATCACAAACTCTATCACAAGGAGAAAGATTGAGACCTTGATGTAGGCTGTCAAGATTTATACCAAGGGGGTCTGTCTTCAAAAGAAGGCTGTGGATAAATAAAAAGCCAGGTAACAGGCTCGTGAGACAGAGCTTTAAAATCAGGGTGCATGGGCTGAAGAGCCCTATCAGTATCAACTTCTGCAACACAACCTGCCAAGAAAACTAGGGAGGCTCTGAGAAATGAGTGAACAGGGAATGGGAGAGTTTATTTATCCATATGGTAACAACATTCAGACAGCTCCTACTAACATGCAAGATGTAGTAATGTACTTGAGAGGAAATCATTTCAAAATATATTGTCTCTGAATTCTTGTGATTCATACTAGCTTATACACTCCTTCGGGCCAAATACCACAGTCCCTCCTCAGCTCTCATTCAAGGAAAATCTGCTCAAAATCAATAGGAGTTTGCTTATATAAGGAAAAAAGTGAAAACTAAGGATAAAATAGGGCTATGACTCATGGTACACATGAAAATTATTTTGGTTGTTCAAACATGCAGACTACAAATCATAATAAAAAGATGCTATACCACTGATGACCTAGTTTTCAAAATCTGTACACAGCTACTAATGGAACCGAACACAACCTTCAGCACACAAGCAAAGCCAAAATCTATCACCTGGCTGCCAGTTTTCACATCTGAATGTCCTGGTCTGTTCAGAAACTGTCAGCCCCCTACATTGCACAAGCTTTCTTGTTCACACAATCATGTATGAGTATTTTAAGAAAAGACTACATGCTATTAGGGTGGAAAACATTCTACTTTTCTTATGGTGTCTCTGCATAAAAATAACAGTATTATCAATTTTTTCTTTTTACCTTCTAATAACACAATCTGGGATTTATTTTGGAAGATTTGAGTGCTTCAGAATAATTTATCTCTCACAAAAAACATTACCATGACAAATATTTAGCTATTATGTAAGTCATGTTTAATTCATTTTACTATGTAAAAATGTTATTAGTACAGACACTTATGAAAATAAGTAGGATTGTTTTATTATTTGTAAATAATTTGTAGTGAAATTTTACAAACAAACATGAAATGGACAAAGACATTTCACAAGATATGTAAACCAAAAGACAAATTATTATTTCTCCCTTTCTTTTTTTTTTTAAGGAGGCAGAAAACTCTGCTTATTATCAAAGACATTGATGCAACTTTTAAGGTTTGCCACATTTAATCACCTTCATTGAGAAGAATGAGCCAACGGTCCCCCAGATTTCAGCCAGTCCTACACTTCTCGCATTAAATTTTCCAATTTTTTATTCATTTTGACATACTCTCACTGTTACCAGTTTCTTGCTTTAGACTATGAAATGCATGTATACATGCATTATACAACAAAGCAAAGCTGCCTAAATTTTAGCAATATGTGTACTATTTCTTTTCCTCTTCAGTTATACCCCTTCATTTTGTATTACGCTCTTCACTCCTTCATCAACATTTTCTGCTCAGACACCATTGCAAACCCCTCCCCAGCCAACCACTTTCATACTGTTAATTTGCTAATGCTCTCAGTTTCTCGTAACAGGTCTTTTGTTCAAACTGTTTCATGATACTTAAGGCTCTACTTCCCCCTCTCTTCTCCCATCTTTCCTCCTCTCTGCTTTTTATTCCTAATAGACTTTACATCTCCACCACTTGCATTCAACATGACACATTTAGGAATTTACCTCTTCTCTCCTCCTTATCCTTCTGTCAAAATACCTGTTCTCTCCCCTGCTGTAAAATTTCTCCAAGATGTTTTGTGAAGCCAAAGCATGATTTCTCATCAGCTTCTTTACTGACATGTTAGTGCATCTCTTCCTCTGCTGTGCAGCAGAACAGGCTGTGTGTGCATGATGGGGTGTGTATTCCAGCAGATTGCAGGGATGGTGGGTGTTAAAATGCATGAATGTGTGTGCATGTGCATGCTCATATACGTGGGTTCACACAGAGGTGCCAATTGCCAGCTATACTGCTAGACCCTATGAATGACTGCAGCTAGAACTTGACCATTATTAAATTCCACTTCCAAGTCACACTGTAAAAATATTTTGCCTTAAGCAAATTAAAGCAGATGCAGAAGCTTAATATGAAATAGGAAATGCCTCCACCCAATTATCTTTGAATCTTTTAGAGAGTCTGAACCAAACTAGAAACATGGGGACAGTACAAGTGACAGGATGATTATATTTTTAAGTGTAAAAAAACCCCAGAATTCCTGAGTCTCACAATATGATATCCAAAGGAACAAGGGAGCTGCTACTGGACTGCAGGGGGCACAGAAGTAACTTTGTGGGGCAGCCAGAGCACAGGGATCCACGGGAATGATGCAGACTCTGGATAAGAAGAGAGAAAGGAAAAAGAAATCCAGCTGAGGCAAGGACAAGCATGCAAACGTTGAAATCACCTGAACCTGAGTGAATCTCTAAACTGAATAGCCCCATGGGTATATGTTTTCTTTAGATGAACAAAATGTGTTTTAAATATTTAACTCTTTCCTGGAACCAGAAACAGAGATATGAGCACACATGTAGAATTTAAGTGGATAACTCTTAATGCACACCCATGAAAAAATGTTTGTTTCATGAGGTAAACTGTAATGAGACAGGAATCCCACATGTCATTTTATAGATTCCTAAAGCTCATATAGAAATTTCAAACAACACCCAAACCAATTTAAATATATGAAATTACTGACATATCTGTTTTAAAGAAGGCAATCTTCCGATGTAATTTCTTCAGTGAAGCTCCATGACTGAGGACACTGTGCCTGCTGCTAACCTCTCTCCTCCAAATTTTGCTGTTGCCTCTATTTCCTTGCACACCTGCTGTTTTTCAGCACAGACTGGTAACCCAAAGGTCAGGCTAATCTGCATTTATCCAGACAACTGCATTGCATCTGACTTACCAATAAGGGAAGAACCCGAGTGATACTGCACCTCTTAAAGAAGTACCTGGATGGTTCTCTGCATGTATAAGAGGCAGCATTTCCCATTTATTAAAAAACAAAAGCATGCAGAAAAATTCTTAAAAAGAAAATCTTATCTAGACCCAGTAATACACTGTTAACCACCTGCCACGTCTAGTGCTGAATTGTCATCCCTTTGCTCTCCAAGAACTTGACAAGGCAAGTTCACCTCCCCAAGCATCTTGGTTTGAATAGAAATAAAACATTCACCTTTTGAGCACTCTAAGATTTAGAGGTCAAAGGTTTATAGTAGGCAAACAGATTAAAACGACAAGAACAGTTTTACAGTTAAGATACACTCAAGTGTGCTGATTTTAATCTAATGCCCCAAATACAGAAAAATTTATTCATCTCCCACATCTTGTTTAGAAACACACTTCTGTCTTTTGTTTCCTCTCTTTCATAGAACAAAAAGAAGTAATGATGCTCACTGATGACACATTTCAAGAAGGGTAAGTGTGATAACAAGAATTAAATACAGGACATTTGCAGAATAATGCCAGGAACAGGAATAATTTCATTAATCATCTCACATTTACCTACTCATCAGTTCTACAATCTGGAACTTCAAGTTAAGCTTTCCATATTGAAATAACAGATCTCTGTTTCAAAAAGAAAAAATACATACATATAAAAGCAAATGCAAACCTCTCTTTCACAATACATATATATATATATATAATGGCAGTTTTTTTCATTACTACAGCTATGCGCTGACTATATTCAATTTAGTCCTGTCACCCTCCTTCAGTTCCACAGTCCTATAATTGTTATTACATTTTCATCAATACCTCATTTACTTTGAAAATATAAGTCTCTGTCCACCTCTAGATAGGAATTTTTTTTTTCTTATCCACCTTTGCTGCAATAATGAAATATCTCCAGAATAACTGCTAGATGTGTTTCTTTTTGAGATGCCATCCTTACACAGAGCACCCTCACAACCAGAGACAAAGAAAAAATAACTTTCCAGAAGTCACATTTCTCAATCAACACAAGCTTAAAATTTTAACCATGCCATCAGTCAGATGGACATAGAAGTGATTGTGTATTTCGTAAGGTTCCAGAACTACTGTCAGCCAGGAGTTATGTGTCACATCCATACAAGAAAACTACTGGAAATATAAATTTTCCTTCTGTCTTCTGTAATGTATTTACATACTGACTCTATTGAGCAGCATATAATGAAGAGATTTGTGACTAACAGAACACTAACATGCTCAGTATGAGGAAAATCAGGCAGAAAAGCGTATTTTTGTCATTTTCAGAAGTAAGGGGACACCTAATTTCACCTGCCAGTTTTGTCAGAGCTGAACAGAACAGTTCAGGCACTCAAACGTGCTTCCTTGTTTCTTCAAGCCATCAGCAATGTGTCACAGTTCAAGCAGATGCAGAGGACACAGTGCAAGGAGCGCACACCGCAGGAACAGCAATCACTCGGTGATGTCCCTGCCACGGACACTAGAAACTACGGTGGCTCAAGGCCAGACAGCTGGTACATGTAAGAGATGAAAACATCACATCAGCTGCTCCCACGTACTGGGTGAAATGAGTCTTGTCATCTTGAAGCATTTATCCACTGTGTGCATTTTGTAAGTTACTGCTACCAAGAGATGAGTTGTCATAAACACTCTACGAAAGGCAAGACTTAATATAAATAGTGGTTAACGACCAGCTCAAGATGAGAGTTGTTACTGTTTTGGTGGAGGTCTTGGCCCTTTCCAAAGCTTCTCTTGCACACCCTGTGCCTCTGCAAGGCATTGCTCCCCTAAGACTGTAAACAGTAGGCAGAAAATTGCAAAATTTCTGGAGACAGCAATAGAAACTCTGCATTACATGATGAAATTTCTACATCATTCCTACCTGTCCAGGACTTTGATCATAGTGCATTAACCCATGACTGGTCTCTAGGATGACCAGTGTCTCTCCCCTTCACACATTACTTATTTAGACTACAGAGCGTAAATTGACAGGACTATACACTGTAACATACAATTGCTTCAAAATTAGTGTTTAAAAAGCCCTATTTTTCCTAGAAATCATTAATGGAACTAGTACAACAGAAGAATTTTGCCTATAAAATGCTTCAAGTGGTGAACATCCCTTGTGTTTTGCTCATCAGAGGTGTGATAGCTGAATGGTGAAAATTCCTTTATTTCAAACTTAGGAAGTACTGAAAAAAATCTTTTCACTGGAAATCAATGTTTTGATTGCCTGCAGGAATAGATACAGCGTGTGCCCAATGCAGTTCTTCACAGTTGCCTGTAGAGAACTAAATGTTGACTTTTTTTATTAATGGAAGTGAAGTAAGGGGTTTTTCCTTCATCTTGTGCTTACCTGACTTATTGCCATTAACCTTACAGATAATAAGTCTTCCATCTTCTTCTCTAAAGACAGAAATGAAATAAACTCAAGCCACTTCAGCACTGCTTTGAAACTCTACCTTCTGATGTGTCATCAAAGCAGTCCTGAACAGGCTTTAAAATGAGATGGTTAAATGAGCTGGAGTTCTGCCGCGCTCCCTCCTCCCACCTGTTGAATCCCATGACCTAGAAGTGAAGAAGCCACCTGCATCCCTCCTGCCAGCTCAGACTGCTCCATGTGACTACTGCAGCTGTATTCAGGATGCTATAGTGGGATGCAGAATCACAGAAAATATTACTAAGACAGCAGCAATGCTAAGTAAAATTCTAAAAAGAGAGCACTGTAAGTGGGGGGGAGCCAACTGCTACCTGGACAGCCTTCCTCAATGCACTCCACTGTAACTGAGATGCCACAGCTACAGTCTTGACCTGGTAGTATTTCATTTTATTAAACTATCAATGTTCCTAAATTCAGCCAGAACAATCCCAGATCTGTAATTTTTCTTCCACTCAAAAGCATACTGCTGTTTTGGAAAACATCCCAGTCTCCAAGAAGATTATGAGAAATATCATTCCATTAATACTGTTCCTTAGGAGTTAATTTCATCTCTATGTAAGTCTATAAAAGGGTTCTTACACGGAGGGCAATAGAGTTGAACTAAAGCTGTGCAAAATGTACAAAGAGCCACATGAAACTATATAAAACTCACCAGGTCTAAGGAGTGCACTAATAATTTGAACCAGCAGGGCTTTGCTCTAAATTTTATTGAGCCAGAAAACCTTTCATTAAAATCAGAAATGTAATTTTGGTCACTATCTGGAATTGTACACATTTCTGGAAGCTAATTATTTCACTTTTTCCTCCCCTTCTCCCCCTTCCAGGATGAATGCTGTGACTGTTACACAAAGCCACGGGTATAAGTTTCATGGTTAGACTTCTGGTAGGCTAATTGGCTCAATGTGACCAACATGAAACCTGCTACAGCTAAGCAGAGAGCCTCTCTGTACCTGACTTACATAATTCCGAATTCCAAAAAGTAAGAATTCTGAAAGAAACTCTTTTAAAAAAACACTAACATATTGTGTTGCTGCCTCCTGCTGCGACTGACCCAAAGAGAAGCGCTGCCTGCCGCTGCTCTCAGTGAGCACATCAGTCCTTTGGTCTGTGCTTCCGAGGGACAGGGCTCGGGTTCAGCCCCTCCGGCAAAGTGATTATGTTGTTACAAATCTCTACTAGTTTCCACACGAAATTTCACTACCTATTTGTGTAACCAGGGGGAAGGAAGTGTATCAGCATTAACTCTTTACCTGGATTT